>ML266658.1:0-101318 GCA_005239495.1 Nicotiana undulata
AACGAGCCATAATTTAAGCACTATGGTATTAAATGTGCCGAAATTCTCCGGCACATCAACCATTGGAGCAGAAATTGTTGAAGTTTCAAGAGGAGCTCGACCAGGTCCGGAATCTGGCTAAAATGTCATTTTCCCTCAACGTCCTTGATGTCAACCCTACACCACCACAAAATATCCCAAATCAGCCAAATCACCCTGCACCTCACCAAACTCTCCCTGCACCATGCAACACTTGCCACAACAACGCTCCACCATCCATTCACGAACCACAAAACCCCACGAAAGACCATTTCCATGCCTACAACAATCCCATCTACATGAAAACTGTGACCCACTCCATTCCGCCTATCTCACATACCTCCGAATCTGATGAGAAGGACTTACTTATCAAGAATCTGGCTGAGGAACTTAGAAAGATGACTAGCCGAGTTCAGGGTGTCGAGGGAGTCAAGGGAATTGAAGGTTTGAACTATGAAGATCTCTGTATACAACCTGATGTTGAACTACCCGAGGGGTACAAACCTCCAAAGTTCGAGATGTTTGATGGCACTGGCGATCCGAGGGTCCATCTGAGGACCTACTGTGATAAGTTGGTTGGCGTAGGAAAAGACGAAAGGATCCGCATGAAGCTGTTCGTGAGAAGTCTGAAGGGAGACGCACTGTCTTGGTGCATCAGCCAAGACCCTAAGAAATGGTCAAACTGGGTAGGCATGGCAACAGACTTCATGGACAAGTTTAGATTAAATACAGAGAACGCACCAAATGTGTTCTACATCCAAAACTTGAAGAAGAAACCCACAGAAACCTTTCGCGAGTATGCTACTCGTTGGAGGTCTGAAGCTGCTAAAGTCAGACCTGCTTTAGAGGAGGAACAGATGAACAAGTTCTTTGTCCGAGCTCAGGACCCACAATATTATGAACGACTAATGATGGTTGAAGGCCATAAGTTCTCCAACATTATCAAATTGGGGGAGCGAATTGAAGAAGGCATCAAGAACGATATGGTTACAAATATTGAAGCCTTACAGGCCACTAACAAAGCTTTGCAGTCCGGCGGGGTGTCTAAGAAGAGAGACGTGGGAGCCGTAATGGTTGCACAACAAGCCAAATCCCCACCCAAATACCAAGTCTACCCAACACCTCCATTCACATATCAGCCCACCTCAAACTTCCAAGCACCCTCGCCTTCATATCAACCTCCACCACCCACAACCTACCTCACCTAGATATTCATAACCCGCTCCCGTCTACAACACCTATAATTCCTAGCCACCTCACTATCAATCACCCCCTACCCATCAAAACTTCCCTAGGCCTCGCCCTAACTTTGATCGCCGCCCTCCAAAGCAATATACCGCCATAGCCGAGCCCATCGACCAGTTGTATGAAAAACTCAGAGTTATTGGTTACGTTACACCTATACCTGCTGCCACCCCTGAGAATCCCTCTCAGTGGGTTAACCCAAACAAATCTTGTGCATACCATTCCGGCATGAAAGGACACACCATCGAAGAATGCCGATCTCTGAAAGATAAGATACAGACCCTCATTGATAACAAGATTATTATAGCAAAGGATCCCGCTCCGAACGTCCGCAATAACCCTTTACTAGACTATAAGGGGGTAGGTATCCATATGATTGAAGTAGATGATGATTGGAATCCCGAGGGGTCAATCGGGTTGATCGCAGAAGGCGATGACCCAAAGAAACCTGCGGTCACTCTCAACCCGATCATAGTCCAGATTCATCCATCTGAGACTGCCGAGGTGAATATGTCTATCCCATTTGAGTTTGAAGCAGTGCCGCCTGCAAAGGCGAAGGCGCCAGTGCCAATTGAAGTTGAGTTTGTATCTCCAGCAAATGCACCAGCACCACTCGAGGTTGTAGTCTTGCCATCCCTAACATACACTCCAGTTGAAGTGAGAATGACCATGCCAATTCCAGTAGCAATGTCAACCATACCACCTTTATATTCAGATGCTATCCCTTGGGATTATACAGCCGAGACAAGAAGGAAAGGTAAAAACAGGTCTGAGGAAGCCATCGCAACACAGGGTATGACGAGAACTGGTAGAGTCTATACCCTTGAACATGTGGCCGAGTCAAGCAAACAAGCCGTCAACCGTCCTCCCCTCATTGAAACAGGTTCTGATGATCTTTGGAGAAAAATACAGACTAAAGAGTATTCGGTCATCGACCAACTGAACAAGACATCAGCACAGGTATCCATTCTCTCTTTGCTGCAAAATTCTGAGACGCACAGAAATGCTTTACTAAAAGTGTTGAGCGAAGCATACGTGCCGAACAACATCACTAGTGGAGAAATGGCCAACGTGGTGGGCCAGGTACTGGAAATTCACAAAATTACTTTTCATGAAGACGAGTTACCACCTGAGGGATTGGGACATAACAAGGCATTGCACATCACCGTGCAATGCGAAGATCATTTCATCACAAGGATATTAATCGATGGAGGTTCCAGTCTTAACATTTGTCCGCTGATAACACTCAAGAAATTAGGTAAAGGGCTACACGAGATAAGAGAGGGAGCAATCAACGTGAAAGCCTTCGACGGGTCCCAAAGACCTACCATAGGGGAAATCGGTCTATGCTTACAAATGGGACCAATCTGGTTCGAAGTGGACTTCCAAGTAATAGATGTGCCGACATCCTACAACTTGTTGTTAGGGCGACCCTGGATCCATGCTGCTGGGGCCGTCGCATTAACGCTACATCAGGCGGTGAAATTCGAGTGGAACCACCAAGAGGTAATCATCCACGGTGACGGTAGCAACCCTATCTACAGTCGCCAGACTATCCCTGTGATTGATGGAAAGAGAAAAATGGGTGGATGAACTTATCACTATATTGAGCGAGTCAACGCCATTGACAAAGACAAATGGTGGGATAGAAAAATCGAGAGTATACTAAACTGGAATGGGTACGAGTCTGGCAAAAGGCTCGGCAAGAACCTTCAAGGAATCTCCAAACCCATCAAGATCAAGAAACATGGTACTACTTTCGGTCTGGGATATGAGTACACATGAGAAGAATTCAACAACTGGTCGCCACCTTGGCGCGGTCCTTACTACCCATTGGAACAGCCGATACCACATCTGGAGCAGACCTTCCAGCAGGCCGACGTTACTTATGGGTCAAACGAAGAAGAAGCACTCGCTGCACTAAGGAATTTGTTCCTAAAGGATGATGATATGGATTGTTGTGTTATTCTCGAGGAGGAGGGGGAGGAAGGCCCTTCCGTACAGGCAATAAGCGAGGGAGAATATCTCAAGAACTGGTCTATCAGAACCACCAGAGCCCGCCGAGCCTCGGGCATTACTATTACTTTACTTGATGAACCGATGATTGGGACGTGCAATGAGGCGACGCAACAAATGGACATTGATTCAGACGAAGACGATATACCCGACAAAATTATTAAAGAGGTCGAAAACTTTGAAAATAGACCTAAGTCCAACTTGGATGAAACTGAGGTTGTCAACCTGGGAGATTCAGAAAACGTCAAGGAAACACGCATCAGTATCCCTTTGTCACCGTCATAGAAGAAAGAGTATACAGAGTTCCTAAGGGAGTATGAGGACATATTCGCCTGGTCATATGACGACATGACTGGTCTAAGTACGTCCATTGTGGCTCACAAACTGCCGACCAATCCGACATGTCCACCGGTAAACCAGAAGCTCAGAAAGTTCAAACCTGACATGAGTTTGAAAATCAAAGAAGAAGTTACCAAGCAGATCAACGCCAGAGTTCTCCGGGTGGTGGAATACCCGACATGGTTAGCCAACATTGTACCTGTGCCAAAGAAAGATGGGAAGGTCAAAGTCTGTGTCGACTACCGGGATCTCAACCGGGCCAGTCCTAAAGATGACTTCCCCTTGCCAAACATACACATTCTAATTGACAATTGCGCCAAGCATGAGCTACAGTCCTTCGTAGATTGCTTCGCTGGATATCATCAAATTTGGATGGATGAGGAAGATGCTGAGAAAACGGCGTTCATCACGCCCTGGGGAGTGTACTGTTACAAGATGATGTCGTTCGGTTTAAAGAATGCAGGGGCCACCTACATGAGGGCCACGACTACCATATTCCACGACATGATTCACAAAGAGATCGAGGTGTATGTGGACGACGTCATTATCAAATTGAAGAAAGTTGTTGATCACATGGATGATTTAAGGAAGTTCTTCAACAGGTTGAGAAAATATAATCTGAAGCTGAACCCCGCAAAGTGTGCATTCGGAGTTCCTGCTGGGAAGTTGCTGGGATTCATTGTGAGCCGCTGGGGAATAGAATTGGATCCGTCAAAGGTTAAAGCCATTCAAGAACTACCACCGCTAAGAAACAAGAAAGATGTTATGAGCTTCTTGGGAAGGCTCAATTACATCAACCGATTCATAGCACAGTCTACAGTCATCTGTGAGCCGATCTTCAAAATGTTAAAGAAGGACGCTGCGACTAAGTGGACCGGGGATTGTCAGAAAGCTTTCGATAGAATCAAGGAGTATCTATCCACACCGCCAGTCTTGGTACCACCTGATCCACGTAGACCCTTGCTACTCTACCTTGCCGTACTAGATGGAGCTTCCGGTTGCGTTATGGGGCAACATGACGAAACAGGAAGGAAGGAACAAGCTATTTATTATCTCAGCAAGGAGTTCACTCCATATGAGGCCCGATATTCTTTGCTGGAATGCACTTGCTGCGCTTTGACTTGGGTCGCTCAGAAGTTGAGACACTACTTCTGTGCCTACACAACATATCTCATATCAAGGATAGATCCATTAAAATATATCTTTCAGAAACCCATGCCCACTGGCAAGCTAGCCAAGTGGCAAATCCTGTTGAGTGAGTTCGACATCATTTATGTGACTTAAAAAACGGTCAAGGGACAGGCATTAGTAGACCATCTTGCTGAGAATCCAGTGGACGGAGAATACGAACCCCTGAAAATGTATTTTCCTGACGAAGAAGTATCATTCGTAGGAGAAGATATTGCAGAATCCTACGACGGTTGGAGGATGTTCTTTGATGGCGCAGAAAACTTCAAAAGAGTCGGTATCGTAGCATTCTTAATATCAGAAACAGGTCAGCGTTATCCAGCATCCGCCAAACTCAGGTTTCCTTGCATCAACAACATGGCAGAATATGAGGCCTGTATCTTAGGACTCAACATGGCCATAGACATAAACGTCCATGAGCTGTTAGTGATTGGTGATTCAAAGTTATTGGTACATCAAGTACAAGGGGAACGGACAACCAAAAATTCCAAAATACTACCCTATCTACATCACGTTCAGGAGTTGAGAAAGAGGTTCACAAAGATAGAGTTCCGGCATGTCCCCGGAATCCAGAATGAGTTCGCCGATGCTCTGGCTACCTTGTCATCTATGATTCAGCATCCAAACAAAACTTTCATCGACCCCATTCCAGTGAAAATTCACATTCAGTCGGCCTACTGTGCCCATGTTGAGGAAGAAGCAGACGGAAACCCTTGGTTTCATGACATCAAGGAGTATTTGAAAAAAAAAAGAATACTAGAGCTTGCAAACGCCACTCAGAAGCGCACACTTCGGAGATTGTCTAACAATTTCTTTCACAGCGGAGGAACCCTGTATAGGAGGACTCCTGATTTGGGGTTATTAAGGTGCGTCGACGCAAAGGAAGCATCAAAACTATTGGAAGAAATTCATGCTGGGACCTGCGGTCCACATATGAACGGGTTTGTATTAGCAAAGAAGATACTCCGAGCTGGTTACTTCTGGATGACCATGGAAATGGACTGCGTATAGTACGTTCGGAAATGCCACCGCTGTCAGATACATGGAGATATGATAAAGGTACCTCCGAGTGAGCTTAACACAACAAGTTCACCATGGTCGTTCGCCGCCTGGGGCATGGACGTCATTGGACCAATCGAGCCTTCCGCCTTCAACAGACACATGTTTATTCTGGTTGCCATTGATTACTTTACTAAATGGGTCGAAGCAGCCTCCTACAAAGCAGTTACCAAGAAAGTTATGGCCGGCTTTGTTCGCGATCGCGTTATTTGTCGGTTCGGAGTTCCAGAGTCAATCATCACCGACAATGGTTCCAATCTCAACAATGACGTAATGAATTCCATGTGTGAAACATTGAAGATCAAACACAAGAACTCCACAGCCTACAGACCTCAGATGAATGGAGCTGTGGAAGCCGCTAACAAAAACATCAAGATTATACTAAGGAAGATGATAGAAAGGCACAAGCAATAGCATGAGAAGTTATCATTCGCCCTACTAGGGTATCGCACCACAATCCGCACATCAACCGGGGCAACTCCCTATATGCTGGTTTATGGTATAGAGGCCGTGATCCCTGCCGAGGTTGAGATTCTGTCTCTGAGAATTATACAAGAAGCCGAGCTCAGCGACGCAAAATGAGTGAGGAATCGTTATGAGCAACTAGCCCTGAGAATTATATAAGAAGCCGAGCTCTGAGAATTATGCATAAATGATGTTATAAATAATTACAAATCATTGTCTTACTCAAAATTAGGGGTTTTTTCAGAACATTTTTATGTTTGTTTAAAACTAAATTTCTCTTTGAGTTTAAGTCTGTTTTTTTGCATATCATGACTAATTATGTACTTTTGGTTGTTTTTTTAATTCGCCTATGTCAAAACCCTAACTGTTATGATTTTTCTGTCTGGGTTCTTCGTATTGACCTAATTATTTGATTCCTATTATTACTATGTGATTGTTATATTTCTAACAAGCTTGCTAAAGCATAACCTACTTGTGTTACCTATATGTGATTGTTTATTTGGACCTATGCATCTCTGAAATTGTCCGTTACTATGACTATTAGCCTCTCTATATATGTGTTGAAACATAGAGCATGAATCTCTCTTGATTGACTATAATTTCCTTATTGAATGATCTGATTGAGAATATGTCTTTCAAAACCCTAGAACTCTGCTTGTTTGTTTAAACTGATTGATTCACTTACCTTGTTTACTAAGACGCTCCATTTACTGGTATCACTTCCTTAATTATGGTTTTCTGAATCGAGTCTTAATTGGTTTCCCTATACTTAATGAACTTGGACTCTTTCCTTATTTAATCTTGTATTGACCTTTTATTACCTTATTTGCTGCTGGTTTTACCATTTGAATTCTGAAATCCCTTGATTTAAGGGAACAATTGCCCTGATTTCCTGACTAATTGATTTCGAATCTCTGATTACCATGCTGTTGTAATTCCTGCCTTATTTACTTCTTGTCTTTTAACTATAAAAGCTCTAGCCATTTATTAACAGACACACGAACAATTGTGGTTCAAAAAGCTCTCTCTCTCACTCTAAAACTCTCTACTCTATTACTTTGGTGTTATTTGCTATTGCTTAGTGTTAGTCGGCTACAAGTCGAGGCTAACTGTTGTGCTGTTTCCCTCTCTTACTCATTTTGTGTTCATTATCTCTTCACTGGTATGTCCTGATTTTGATTTAAGCCTTCAAAACAACATGATTTTATTGTTACTACAATACGTCTTGTTATTAGTTTATTTTTACCTATGGTTTTGCTGTTCGACTTGTAACTAGTATATCTATTTCCATGACTATTACATGTCCCTGAATGATTATCTTTTTTAGATGCAGCATATTTGTGTCCCCCTTAGTTTCTACTTCAATGCTCCCCAACAATAATCTATGTGTGATAATGCATCCTATACTTCAGTAATTGATTTTGAAATGCCTAACATACATTGGACCTTTGAACTCTTGGGACCTCCTTGATTCTAAATTCCTGTGTGATCCTGACCCCTATATGCTCACGCTTGCATGCTTCGTATCTGTTCCCAGTCCCCCACTTCCTTGCGTGTGGTTCAGCTCTGTTCTGAATATGTTATTGTTCTGGTTGCTTTACTATTTCCAGACTGTTCTTACTACTACTTTTCAAATTAGTCTTTCCTGTTTAAACCATTTTTCTCACTCAATATCTGTCAAAACTCTTTTAAATTTATCCATGGCACTTCACTTTACTCCTAGACTCTTAAGTTCCACCCCCTCAGCGTGACCATTGCTTAGGGAACCTTTCGAGTTCCCTCTGAACTTTGACACACTGAGGCTGGTATCCACACTACACATGCTTAAGTCTTGGCAACTATGTCTGGGTGTGAGCATTTCCCGGGAACCCACGAGGACCTTAAGGAACTTTGACACACCCGGACTATGAAAGGCTATGGAAATTCAAAAGGATTGAGGATTGGAAGATTTGGGCCTAAGTGAAGGCTCCCTATAGAAATAACTTCTTATTTTTCTTTTGGTTATGTAATTCATTATTCATGGCCCGTAATATCTTGTAAACAAATATTTGGGGTTGGATATTGGAAAATGGGGTGGGATTATGCATGCTTAGTATAATTATGGGTAGAAAACATGCTTATAGGATTTACTTTATATGTGTGCAATAGTTATCATGGTATGGATATGCCTTCCATGCATTAGAAACCATGTTTAGGTCTATTTATTTCAGCATCTCATCACATTCATGTTCACTTAGAGAATCACGTTTAATAACCAGCAAAAGGCTGTTGTAATTAATGCCTCTTTTAGAAATCCTGTTCGTAGTTAAAATAACTATAAAATGGTTGTTATAATGACCCTGCCTTTGCATGCTCGTAATTGCTATACCTAGAAATCCTGTTTAGATACAATAATAACATTAATTGTCAATATTTGCATTAGAGACCATGTCACCTTAGGAATTCATTTTCAGCATGCTCATGTCGTCTATGCTAGAGTCCTATGTAAGAAATACTGTCGCGAACATCTAGAAGTCATATGTCAAAAACGTTTCTGTGCATTCAGAAAATATGCATCATTCTACACTCTTGCATGCATTTAGATATCCTGTTTGTAGGACACTGCATCCACATTAGTTTAAAGTCTAAACTGATTCATCCTGTCTATTTCTATTTACTGAGACTAAAACAGGGTAACTGGAGTATTTTTAATACCTAGGCAAGCCTTAGGTATCAACATTTATTAAAATTGGAAACCGTTTCTGTGCACTGCTTAGCTAATTACAAATCAGAGTTAATAGTCTAAAAACTGGTAAGACACTTCTTCTAAAAACTCAGAAATCAGACTGTCCTGCTATTGTATTCACATGTAGACATCCTGCCTTAGGTTTTGAAATTTGAGACCTCTTTGTGTTTGAGTCGTGCTATTCATGTGCATAAGTTGTAGAGGGAAATATGAGCCTCATATCTGCTTTTGTGTGTCCCCGCTATATTTGCAGTCCTAAATGTTTTTTATGTTGTCGCTTAGAATTTTGTCCTTTAAACCTAGGGGTTCAGCCTAGTACCTACCCTGTAGGAATAGTAGTCCTAAACATCCTCCGGGACTGATAGGACGGGACGGGTAATAGCACGCAATAAGCTTCGTGACCGACATACGCGTTTTAAATACCTTCGCGGGGTGGGAAGGGTAGAATATGGATATGATGACCGGTGCGCTAATACCACGTGTAGCTCTGCCTATCGGGTATTGCATTGATGTGATCCATATTGCTTTAAACCTAGGACACTTTATCAAATGTTTATTTTTGATCTATTTCAACTTTTAGTAAAAACTCCAATACTTGCTTGAAACCCCCTCTTATGTGAGCCTTGTTTGTTATTTACCTATTGTCCAAATCCACGAAACCATTTGGCTGGGATCCACAGTTGTGGATTCCGAGGGGTGCCTAATGCCTTCCCCTTGGGATAATCTCAAGCCCTTACCCAATCTCTGGTATTCTCAAACTAGTTTCATGAGTTAACTACTCAAGGTGCCCTAACGCACCATAAAAATTGTTAGGTGGCGACTCTTCCTTGAACCTCTTCCTTTTAAGGAGTTGTCCAAATGTCATAAAACCGACCTCTCCGCATAAAGTTTGGGGAAAAAGGGGGCGCGACAACCTAGACACGGGATCTTCTTCGAGGTGCTCAAGAGGAGGTTACTTCATTATCTGCGGCCAAGTCTGAGGCTGATGAATATGTAACCTCGTATAAAAGGGATGATGTTGTCGCTAATAATTGGGCTAGGGAGATATCCGAGAAGGCCGAGCTAAAACTGTCTCGAGCTGTTGCTCATGCTCGCTCGCAATCTAGGAGGAAAGCCTTCGAGGAAGCGAGTTCCAAAGGTGTCGACTCTCTGCTGAGATTAAGAAAGCCAGGACCTTAGAGGAAGAATCAACACTTTCAACTTCTTTGGACGAGGGCTCTGGTAGCGACTCAGATAGCAGTGGGGGCGAAGAGTAGGCTTGCTTCGTCATTTTTGCTTTCTTTTTTCTTTTTTCCTTTCTTTTTATATATGGGCTCCTCGGGGGATCTTTGTAGAGACACCTTTTGTAAATGTATTTTTGAGAATGCAAAAAGACTCTTTTGTTTCAAGTTCTTAAAATTTTGCCCTTTAGTGTTCAAGCGAAGTTAATCTTTGAATTTTGATGTCGGTTCTTTAGAGACTATACTTAAGAGTAATAGAGATCCTCGAGATCGGGCACCATCTCGAGGCTAGATCGATATGCGAATCTCGATAGCTCTTTTAGAGCCCATACTTGGAGTAATAGAGATCCTCGAGATCGGGAACCATCTCGAGGCTAAATCGATATGGGGATCTCGATAGCTCTTTTAGAGCCCATACTTGGAGTAATAGAGATCCTCGAGATCGGGCACCATCTCGAGTCTAGATTGATATGGGTATCTTGATCCCTCAAACGATGTATGACAGCGTCATTCATATGACATGGTCGTGGGGTGACCGAGGTGGTCCCGCCGGTACACTTCCCCAAAAATTATAATGACTTGGTCAGAATTAATTGGCCTTCAAAGTAGATGAACAGTCACTGCTGGTTCTATATATGTGCTTGCTTTCCTCTCATTTGAGGACTTTGCTACTTTGAGCAACTATCTTTTTTATAGATTTTTTCTTCCTTACATCAGTTCTTCCATCGTTTTGATTCAAAGTTTTCGCTTAAGTTTTCATCTCATTCTTCTTATTTCACCACAATTATTATTGTCGTGCCCATGTCCAGTCAGCAAGAAGAGGGAAGTTCTTCCCCTGCTTCATGCCCGGTCGGTGGTACACCGCCGACGTCCGGTGAGCTAACCTTGAGATGCTTTGTCTCTAGGAGGGACTTTACGTTAGAGAGACCTCCCAATGTTTAGGGCCATCGGGAAGAGCATGCATCGAGGTTCATCCCATCAGTAGGAGAGAAACACCTAGAGGCAGTAAGGAGAGACTGTGGATGGGGAGAAAAGGTGGTACTGTAGGTACCTTCCTTGGAAGAGGATATCATGGCCCATGTAGAGGGGTTTTTGAACGTATACACGTACCCCTTTACGTTGGGTCCTCTCGATAGAGTCATGCTTGAGTTTTGTCAGAGATATCGGGTCACCCTAGCACAGGTTCACCCGTCATTTTTGAGGATAGTGTTGATGATAAGGTTCTTTGCGGAGAAAGCCGGGATCGAGTTTACCTTCATCCATCTCATCAGATTGTACCGGCCCTTGCATTATCAAGGCCTGATTACTCTACGACGTTGATCCAACCGACCCTTTGTTACCAGTGATGAAGAAGATGGGGGCTGAGGGTGGATGAGTCGATTCGTTCGAGTGTGGACTGTAGATATTATCCCCGCAGAGTTCCTGCCATTTCCTGAGAAATGGAATTTCACACGTAAGTGTTAGGCTGCGCTCTGTCATTTTTGTGCTTTTTAGTGGAGTTAGACTTCGTAAGAATGCTTTCTTTCTTTTTCTGCAGCGACCCCATGGTTGCCGCATGAGGTCCCTGACTTGGCGGATTGGACTCGGAAACTAGCAGCTTGCTCGACTTACGATGAGCGTAAGTGGCGAGACTTGTCAAAGGGTAGATGGGAGGCAAAAAACCACGGTAAGTGCCGCGCGATTCCTCTCTTACGGAACATTTCCCTTTGCATTTCCTAAATTCCTTACTAGAGGCATCAGAGAATTCTCCGAGATGAGACCGTGCCCTCTCGGGGAGGAGGAAGGGTCGTCGGCTTTGGGGCCAAAGGATGATAATAAACGGAAGGAGTCCTCAATTGGCGAGGAGATTTATAGAGAGGCATGGCCTTCCTGGAGGGTCAAAGAAGATGCAACCGTTGAGGTAGACCATGTAACATTCGTCGTTGTGCGAGCACAGGAGCAATCTTATGCATTGGGTCAGTACGACCTCTAATCGGCCCTGAGGCTCTTTCAGGCTGGCGTTTAGGCTCTTGTGCATTGGGTCGGTACGACCTCTAATCGGCCCTGAGGCTCTTTTAAGCTGGCTCTTAGGCTCTTACGCGTTGGGTTGGTACAATCTCAAATCGGCCCTAAGCTCTTTTAAGTTAGCTCTTAGGCTCTTACGCATTGGGTCAGTACCACCTCAAATATGGCTATATTTTTCCCTCGTTAAAGTTTTTTTGAAGTTTTTGTGTTCGTCCGACTCTTCGATGGTTCGATAAGAACCTCGATTGTGAGCCGTTATATGACGATAAATGAGCACCTCGGGAGGTTTTGCTCGATGGATGACTTTTTTCGAAGCCTTTTCATTGTTTGGAGGTGACATGATCGAATCGCTTTTGCTTATGCCGAGGGTAGCCTAATTAACTGGTTCTTTTCAAAGTATTTTCAAAGTAATTGAAGGCATGTGATTTTATGGTGACGGTCGGACGTCTCCGAGTCGCGTTAGTTTGGCCGGAGCCTTATGACCGTAGTCATTGTGTTTGGTCGTAGACTTTTAGTCCCCGAGTGAGGTAGCCTCGGCGTCTATATCGAGGGTATGCCCTTTTAGGTGTCTTACAAGTTTGAATATATAGACTTGAATTTAATATCGGGATTATGCCTTTTGTAATGTTTTATAAATTTGAACATGCCTTACTTGAGGTCTTACAGATTCTTTGGTTACTTGGTATAAGTATAATTCATGCCTTGCTTGAGGTCTTACAAGTTTGGTGTTGCCTCATGGAGGGATTATATTGGTGATATTGCCTCATGGAGGACTTTCGGGCTCGAAGTTTCTCGCTTGGGGTCTTACGTCGTCAAGCTTTGATAGTTTTGATAGGGTGATAGTCGACGACAGTCCCCGAGATATTGGAAGTTTTTGGCTCTAGAGCTGTTCCTTGTAAATTTGATGTTGCTTTATTGAGGTCTTATGAGCTCAAAGTTTCCGGCCCTGAGGTCTTACGACTTCGGGTTTTTGATGTTAGTCCCCCAGTGTTTGGGAAACTTCTCGCCCTGGAGCCGTTTCTTGTGAAAATAGCAAACTTCTTTGAAGCGCAAAGCATTTTGATGGTAAAAGATACTCCTTCGATTACTTGGTACAAGTATACATGTTTTCGCCGTCGAGGGTTCGATTATTCTATGCGGACACAGTTCATTTGATTGTTTGGCCCGATATATCATTTTCCTATCGAGACCCTCTTTGGCTCATTTCGATTTCTCTGAGGAGGTGATCTCACGGGGGGATGCGTCCTAGTATTCGAGGTTGATTGAAGAGAAGCCTTGAATACTTGTTGGGTCTTCCTTAGGTAGCATATAGATGTTGCCTCGTTAAAAACCTCGTCGGTAAAACCCATTTGGGATAAAACTCGATCTAAGGGAAAAATAGCGCAACACATGCTTTAAAACTTAAGGTTTTCGAGATGGAAGGCACTTCGATTCTTCTAATCAAACACCTGCACATAGGTTAGTGTATAACGTAAATAAAAGGGGAGAGGGTTATACCTTAGCAGTGATGGCGTTTGAGCCTCGGTATGCTTCAACTGCTTGTTCCGAGGATGTGGTACGGTCCTTTGCACATTCATTCGAGTGCAGCCGAGAATGTAGCTTGTGATTGCAACTTGGCTATTTTCTTATCCTTTGGCTCCTTTGATGTAGAAGTTATCGACGCCGGTGCCACATCGTGCACCGCGAACATCTCTCTTGCTGCATGTTGCTCCCCGTATACTCTTTTTTCCGACCTTTGTTGGAAACTTCATCATTTGATGAAGGGTTGATGGTACTGCTCTCATGCAGTGTATCCATGGCCTTCGACCAAGGCATTGTACCTCATGTCCCCTTAGATGACATGAAACTTAGTATCTTGGTTTGTATCGGCCACGTTGACCGGGAGGAAGATCTCCCCTTTCGCTGTCTCACTCGCCATTTTGAATCCGTTGAAAACTCGAGAGGCGGTCACGATCTAGTCGAGCATTTCGAGCTGATCCACCACCCTCAACCTGATTATGTTGGTCGAACTACCTGGATCCACAAGCACACGTTTAATTTGAAACTTATTCACAAGAAAAGAAATTACCAATGCGTCGTTATGAGGCTGAGACAAGGTCTCGACGTCCTCTTCGCTGAATGTGAGAGCGTCCTCGGGTATGTAACCTCGAGTTCGCTTTTCCCTAGTGATGGATATTTTTGTTTTGTTGATAGTGAGTTCCTGTGGGACGTCGATTTCTCCAATGATCAAGTGGATGACGCGCTGTGGCTCTTCTGTTTCATTTTTCCTGTTCGCCTCTCTTTGCCAAAATTAATTTTTAGCTCAGTCGCTGAGGAACTCTCGGAGGTGCCCTTTGCTAATTAGTCGGGCTACTTCTTCTCAAAGTTGTCTGCAATCTTCGGTCCTCTAACCGTGTGGGCCGTGAAACTCGCACATCAAGTTGGGGTTCCTTTGCGAAGGATCTGATAGTATGGGTTTTGGTCACCTGGTATCTTTGATTTTACCTATGGACGATACGATGTCTGAAACATCAATGTTGAAGTTGTACTCTGAGAACCGGGGTGCCTCCACCGTTCCTGTGTGTCTGTTGAAACCGGCTCTACTCATGAGTCCCCGAGGATTTTGACCTCGATCTGCCCTTCAGTCGTTTCGAGGTATGTTGCACCTTGGGGCGTTTCTTCGATCTTCAGTGTATGGTTGGTACCTTTCTTTGTTCGTCCTTGGTTCCTTTGCCAGGAGTCTTCTATGATATACTGAGCCCGATGGGGCTCCCAGTTGGTCGTCCTCGGCCCTGATCTTTGATTGGTACCGGTTGTGGACATCTGCCCAAGTGACGGCGGGATATTCAACAAAGTTATGTTTTAGTTGTTTCTAATCTATTGAGCTTCGTTCATTCAAGCCTTGAGTAAAGGCCTTCACTGCCCAGTCGTCAGAGACCGGTGGTAATTCCATCCGCTCCATTTGAAAGCGAGATACAAATTACCTTAGCATCGTGTTCTCTCTGTTTGATTTTGAAGACATCAGATTTTCTTGTAGCAACCTTGATGGCACCGGCATGTGCCTTTATAAAAGAGTCTGCCAGCATGGCAAACGAGTCTATTAAATTTGGGGGTAGGTTGTGATACCACATCATGGCCCCCTTTGATAACGTTTCTCCAAATTGTTTCAACATGACAGATTCAATCTCGTCGTCCTTCAGGTCATTTCCTTTTACATCACAAGTGTAAGCAGTGATGTGCTCATTGGAGTCTGAGGTCCCCTTGTACTTCGGGAGATCGGGCATTGAGCAGCACTTGATGGGAATGGCTTTTGCACGAACTTCTTTGAATCTACACCCTTCAGAATTGGGGGTGCGCCTGGGATCTGATCGACCATTGAGTTGTAAGTCTTCACCTTTATGTCGTTAGCTTCTATCTTCTTCTCGCCTGATTCAATCCTCTTCGTGAGGTCCTCGAGCATCTTCATAATAACGGGGTCGGCTGCTGACCCATTATCGACCTCTCCGGTGCCTATTCTACTCGAGGAGCCATTTTCGGTGCTGCCGTGCTTGGAGTTTTTTTGATGGATTTGCAGCTGAGCAATCACCAACTGTTATGGCTGCAACATTTCAAAAATGACGTGAAGTCTAACCTCTCTTTCCTCCCGAGCTGGAATTTTCTGAGCTTCCTGTTGGTTTTCTCGGCGTATACCCCCATTAGTGTGGGAGCTTATATCGACGTGTTGGGCGTTGCCCGAGCCCACGTCCACATGGATTGGCTCTGGTGCGTCCTCAGGGTTTCGCAGTGGTACACCAGCGCCAGAAATAGCTACACCATTCTCTCCATGGTCCTCAGAACCGTTGTTTTCATGTGCATTCACTGAGTTAGACATTTTGACCTGAAATCAAAGATTCTTGGACAAGAAAAAGTGTGAAGCATAACTTGTGTTTTCCAGTAAACCAGCACTAAAACAATCACTATTATTTTTAGCCCCATGGTGGGCACCAAACTGTTTACCTTGAAAATGGTAATTACTATTAAATTTGATTTTGTGGTTCTAAAATTATGTGATTTATTTTAATACTAGTTGTTAAGCAATGGATTCTAAGTGTGAGTAAGGAAAGTGAGATAAAAGCTTAAGGACAGTATGTTATGCAAACCAAACTGTCTCAGATCGGGGCCTCGAGACAGCCTATGCTGGACCTCGAGGTCGAGCTAGTGTGCTTGACTGGAGATGTTCGATGAAGAACTAACAGTCCTAAGGGCCTCGAAGATGGCTCTTTATGATCAATGTGTGTAATAAATGAAGAACAATTAATAGAACACAATAAATGTAAGCAATAAAATCAAAGGAACAATTATAAAGTATGTTTAAGTTAGAGGGCAGAGAATGTTCTTGTTCTTTTATTGAATATCATGTGTGCAAGAAATGATAAGGGTCCCTTTTTTATAGGAGGGGGAATCCCAACATAGTACATGAGCATTTATTACAAAGATATGAAGATGGTACAACTATTTAATGTCACGGTACAGACTTGTACTATTCTTGCAGACCTAGTCAACTCTTACCACGTGCCTTTTGGGAATTTCTCGCTTGTCCATGATTGTCGCTGATTTACACCGCCATGAAGGCGAGCATAGGGAATCGATGATGTGCTCCATCGGGGTCGAACCTCGAGCTGTGCCTCGAGCCTCCTGAAGATGGGCTATGGAATGCCATAATAATCACAAAATCGGACTCTCCGATTTTAGCCGTATACATAAGTTTTGGAATTGTTTTTGATAGACTAGAAAATAAGAAAAATTATGTAAAATGTAGAATATGTAGGGAAGTTTATAAACATGAGCTCGGTAGAATGGGGGAACGGGTAAACTTCGTAGGCACATGGAATATGAGCACCCTCTTGATTGGAGAGTAGTTGAAGAAGGTGGGCAACACAAATTTAACCAGAGCACTTGGGGGTTAATGGGTAAATACGATATTAAAAAAGATTGGGAAGAATTAGCTAAAATGATTGTTTTAGGTTGTTTACCTTTTAGTTATGCTTCTTCACCATATCTTGTTACTTATATTCAAAGAATTTATAACCCTTTGTTTAAAGGTATTCCTAAAAGTACTTGTAGATCTGATATCTTTGGGCTTTATGGACAATATCAGACATATATACGTTATTTGTTCGCCAGTCTTTCTTGTAGAGTTTCTCTTACTTATGATATTGGTCGTGCTGTAAATGAAAATGATATTTGACTGTTACATGCCATTGGATAGTTGATAATTTTTGTATGCAAAAACGTATTATTGCTTTTAAATATGATGAAGATCAAAGTCATACTGGTGCATTTATAAGTAATACTATCCATGAAGTTGCTATATTTTATAATCCTGCAGAAAAAGTTTTGTGTATGTTATTTTATAATGCTTCTAACAACATTGTTGCTATTACAATACCAAAATTGCATCTACACCCACCACTTCCTGAAATATTTCATGTTAGATGTGTATGTCATATTTATAACTTGATTGTGAAGAGTGGCCTTGAATAATTTAGAGATGAAATCACTTTAGTTAGGAGAGTTGTTGGTGTAATTCAAGAAAATAATAGAAGTGCTATATTAAATGCATTTAAGAAAAAATGTGTACTCTATGGACTAAAACCAAGACTCATGCCTGAATAAATAGTTACTAGGTAGAATTATACTTATTTATTCCTAAGATGTTGTTATAAATATAGAATGCATATAACTGAAGTTGCTAATTCTCATTGTACCGATCCTAGCCGTTTGTTAACATCTAGAACTTAGGATGTCATTGAAGATGTTGTACAATTTTACAAAAATTTTATGTGGCTACACTTGAGTTTTCTGGAGCTTATTATCCTACTATTGTAAATGGTTTAGTTCATATTGCAGAAAATTCTCTTTTACTACATAATTTGAAGAAGAAGGAAGGATATACTTATGTTGTTGAATCTATGCTAGATAAGTTTAAAAAATATTCCTACCCAATTCTCCCTATTTACCTAATTGGTGTTATTTAAACCCTACTCTCAAAATGATAAAGTGTCGCCAATTAATCAGTGCTTTATATACTTATATGGATATTGGACCAACTGAAACTCCTCATATTGACACTTGTATTTCTGATCTACACAGAAATTTACAAACTTTATATAATTATTATGCTAACATTGTTGATGCTTCTTCGGTTGTAGATGCCAATATTCCTTCAAGTAATACTTCAACATCTAGAACAAATTTGGATGATGATGATGGTGTTCAAGATTATTTGTTTTGGTCTACACTAGGAGAGCATCAACAAACCAGTAGCTGGAATATTGATGAACTCCAATTCTACTTGCAAAAGTCACCGGATCCCCTCACAAAGGATTTTGTACCGCTGGGTTGGTGGAGGAGCAACTCAAATAAATTTTCTGTTCTTTCGGCCATGTCTCGAGACGTGTTAAATGTGTCTATTTCAACAGTCGCATTAAAGAGCGCATTTAGCCAAGCAAGACAGCAACTAGGAGATACCCGCCATTCATTGGGCAACAACGCTTTGGAAGTTCTAGTGTGCTTCAGAGATTGGATAATATTATAACGGCGAAATCAAGGGCGTGACGAGGTAGATGAAGCGGAGGACCAAAATGGTTTATGGTACCGATTCAACCAATGCCGGAAACCAAGAACCTCATGTTGACATGGAAGAACTTAAAAAAATGATG
This sequence comes from Nicotiana undulata, assembly GCA_005239495.1. Lineage (NCBI taxonomy): Eukaryota > Viridiplantae > Streptophyta > Magnoliopsida > Solanales > Solanaceae > Nicotiana > Nicotiana undulata. Next base: position 18,960 of record ML266658.1, read on the forward strand.
CAAAACATGTGATGTACTATTTCTTTTTTCTTATTTATAATTGTTGTAAACTTTTAATTTGCAAGTTCAAAAATAAAAAAAAATCAAAAAAGAACTTGCAAATTAATTTTAAGTATTATATATTATTCAATAAAAATATCAAAGTTACTTACATATCGTGATTTCCTATTAGTCTTATTAAATAATTTTTTGTAGCCACTTACTTTCAATTTTTAATTTTAAAATTCAAATTTAAATCTTTAAACTTTAAAGTTTAAACTTTAAAGTTTAATTCTAAACTTAACTCTAAGCCTTAAAAGTTTACAAACGCTTAACTATCAATAACATTGAATAAGAAAAATATAATCTAATTTTTTTTAAAAACAAAATATTAGCTCGGCCCTCCCGAGCCTGTTAAGCCCGAACCCGGCCCTATATAACCCGAAAATTCCCAGCCTGCCACCAGCCCGCTATCCTCAGCTCGTTAACAACCTGGTATGTTACCGAACGACTGACGTTTTTTGTGTCCAGCCCGTCCCAGCCCGCCCCAGCCCGCCCGTTAAACATCTTTAATACTTCCTAATGGGGTTAGAGTACTAGTTTTGAATAAAAATTGCTTGGACATAAATGGTTCACACTTCTCAACGGGGTTTGGTTCGCAAATAAGTTATATTAAAATTATTATACAAGACTAATAATAGCGGAGTTATTTAATATATATATATATATATATATATATATATATATATATATATATATAGACTTTGTGGGGTTTGATGTATATCCGCACTCTGTAGAGTGACACCATCTTTGTGTATTATCGATGAAACTTTTTGACTTGCCCAAAAATATCTGAATCCGATACTTGTATTGATGTTAATGCATTATTATGAAGGATTTGGACATATGACTCATCAGCACCAGCATCAAGAAATGCAACCATCTATTGTGGGGCAGAGATCATGTCACTTGAGTGGGAGTGCAAATCTGACCGTTTGGTATAGACACTGCCAATATTATATACATACATTATGTTTCCATGATTCTTGTTTCTTTTTNAAATACTATAAAATAATGTTTAATTTTATAATAGATAAATTTGGATAAAATCTAATTTAACCTTGAACTTTGTAAAGGAGTTGAAGAGAAAAGCTTTGAAGAAGGGAATTTCGTCCACTTGATTGTTTTATCTTGGGATGGTTAATTCCGAGTTAGTATGTCATACTGAATGTGGTATAAAAATAATAAAATCAAAATTATAGTATAACTAATCCCAAAATTACTTAATTAGTGTCACGACCTGGAATTTCACCTTGGGATCGTGATAATGCCTAACATATAACTTGCTAGTCAAGTCAACGTTAGAACAATTTCAAATTAAATAATAAGAAAGAAACTGAAATAACTGTAATAATCCAAAGTAAAATGCGGAAGCCATATAATCGAAATATCTAATACAACCTTGGACCCAGTGTCACAAGTACATGAGCTACTAGAATTGTACAAATAAAGGCTTGAATAAAACATAAAGTTGTATGAGGGGAAAAGTACACACCTAATAAAAAGGAAAACAGACTCTAGGAACTGCGGACGCCGAGCATCTGTACCCCAAGTCTCCACAATGCTAGATAACCCGAGCACGCTAATAACCGTCATTGGGACCGACTCCAAAATCTGCACAAAAAGTGCAGAGTGTAGTATGAGTACAACCAACCCCGTGTACTTTGTTAGTGTCGAGCCTAACCTCGACGAAGTAGTGACGAGGCTAAGGCGGGTCACTTACACTATAAATCTGTATGCAGTATAAAACAAAGATAGGAAAAGAAAATAGGGAATGAAATAAGGCAGTTAACTGAAGATAATGACTAAATCCTTGGAGGAAACCAATAACGATCCGAATTACCAATCCTTAGAGTTTCGTATGAAAAATACTGAAAACCAACACTGCACAAGAAAATAGAAACACATAGGTTGTTGCGGTGCGCAACCCGATCCCACTGTACAACACAATTCTCCCTTATTCCATCGTAATAATATCAACAATCATAAATAAATATATATTGCGGCGTGCAACCCGATCTCATCATATAACAAAATGTATCATAATTCACCCTTATTTCACCGTATCAATCCACACTTACTAGAATAGTACAAATAAAGGTTTGAATAAAACATAAAGTTGTCTGAGCGGAAAAATACACACCTAATAAAAAGGAAAGCGGACTCTAGGAACTGCGGACACGGAGCATTTGTACCCCAAGTCTCCACAAAGCTATCTAACCGGAGCACGCTAATAACCGCCGTTGGGACAGACTCCAAAATCTGCCCAAGAAGTGCAGAGTGTAGTATGAGTACAACGAACCCCATGTACTCTGTAAGTGTCGAGCCTAACCTTGACGAAGTAGTGACGGGTCTTAGGCGGGTCACTTACACTATAAATCTGTACGCAGTATAAAATAAAGACATTAAAAGAAAATACGGAATGAAATAAGGCAGTTAACCGAAGATAATAACAAAATTCTCGGAGGAAAGGAGGAAACCAATAACGATCATAATTACCAATCCTTAGAGTTTCATATGAGAAATACTAAAAACCAACAAAACACAAGAAAATAGGAACACATAGGTTGTTGCGGTGCGCAACCCGATCTTACCGTACAACATAATACTCCCTTATTCCATAGTAATAATATCAACAATCGTAAATAAATATATGTTGCGGCGTGCAACCCGATCCCATCATATAACAAAAAGTATCATAATTCAACCTTATTTCACCGTACAATCCACACTTACTAGAATAATGCAAATAAAGGTCTGAATAAAACATAAAGTTGTCTGAGCGGAAAAATACACACCTAATAAAAAGGAAAGCGGACTCTAAGAACTGCGGACGTCGAACATTTATACCCCAAGTCTCCACAAAGCTAGCTAACCGGAGCACGCTAATAACCGCCGTTGGGACCGACTCCAAAATCTGCACAAGAGGTGCAGAGTGTAGTATGAGTACAACCAACCCCATGTACTCTGTAAGTGTCGAGCCTAACATTGACGAAGTAGTGACGAGGCTAAGTTGGGTCACTTACACTATAATTTGTACGCAGTATAAAATAAAGACAAAAAAAAAAACCACGGAACGAAATAAGGCAGTTAAATGAAGATAATAACTAAATCCTCGGAGGAAACCAATAGCGATCAGAATTACCAATCCTTAGAGTTTCGTATGAAAAATATTGAAAACCAACACAAGATAAGAAAATAGGAACACATAGATTGTTGCGGTGCGCAACCCGATCCCATCGTACAACACATTCCTCCCTTATTCCATCGTAATAATATCAACAATCATAAATAAATATATGGTGCGACGTGCAAACCAATCCCATCATATAACAAACAGTATCATAATTCACCCTTATTTTTCCGTATCAATCCACACTTATTAGAATAGTACAAATAAAGATCTGAATAAAACATAAAGCTTTCTGATGTGAAAAATACACACCTAATAAAAAGGAAAGCGAACTCTAGGAATTGCGGACACCGAGCATCTGTACCCCAAGTCTCCACAAAGATAGCTAACCCGAGCACGCTAATAACCGTCGTTGGGACCAACTCCAAAATCTGCATAAGAAGTGTAGAGAGTAGTATGAGTACAACCAACCCCCTGTACTATGTAAGTGTCGAGCCTAACCTCGACGAAGTAGTGACGAGGCTAAGGCGGGTCACTTACACTATAATCTGTACGCAGTATAAAATAAAGACAGGAAAAGAAAATACGGAACAAAATAAGGCAGTTAACTGAACATAATAATTAAATCCTAGGAGGAAACCAATAACGATCAGAATTACTAATCCTTAGAGTTTTGTATGAAAAATACTATAAACCAACGCGACACAAGAAAATAGGAACACATAGGTTGTTGCGGTACGCAATACGATCCCACCATACAACACAATCCTCCCTTATTGCATTGTAAAAATATCAACAATCATAAATAAATATATTTTGCGATGTGCAACCCGATTCCATCATATAACAAACAGTATCATAATTCACCCGTATTTCACTGTATCAATCCACCCTTATTTCACCTGTTGCGGCGCACAACCCGATCTCACCATATCAGTACAAATTCACCTTTATTCCACCATATTAATTCACCCTTATTTCACTTGTTGCGGCGTGCAATCCGATCCCACCATATCAGTATCAAATAATCAATGAGTACAATCAAATTAATGATTCAATCATAAGAAACTCTATGAGTGATGAATATGATGCTGAATCAGAAATGAAGCCTTGTACCAACTTGGGAATTCACATATGTACTAATATAAGACAAGACAAGTCCAGTAAATGATAATTAAAAAGTGCAAGTAAGTCAATTAAGACAAATAGCAGCGAGTCATAAAAGCATGGAAATGCCTAACATTTTTAACACGAGAAACAATGATTAACGAGCAGAAAGTACAGCATGGGAGGCATTTATAGCACATAACAATTAAGGCATAGAACGAGATAACTAAGAGAAAGCGGAAAATCAGGGAAACAAGTAGTTCAGCGGCGTATAAACACTCGTCACCTCGCATATACGCCGCAACACATGAAAATCACATAGCACATACTCTGAGGGTTCCTAATTCCCTCAAATCAAGGTTAAACTCAACACTTACCTCACTCCAAATTCGACTCAAAGCTCAACCACAACTTTGACTTTCGAAAAAGCCTCCGAACAAACCAAATCTAGCAAATTAACAACCAAATAATTCAAAATAAGCCTTAGGAACTACCCACGAATGAAAGAGATTCAATTTATGTAACGACCTGGCCAGTCGTTTTGAGAGTTAGCGCCCCGATCCCCTGATAACTATTTCTCCCATGTCTTATTATGCTAATTGAATGAGGCGGAGAGTTGAGTGATGAAAATTGGAGTGTTTTCGTACATATAGTCCTTTAAGGTGAGCTTTAACCTTAGAAATTGGACCGTAGCGGGAGCAGTGTGAAGACGGATCCGGAATGGAAATCCATCAGCTCCGTTAGCTCCGTTGAGTGATTTCGGGGTTGGGAGCGTATTCAGATTGTGTTTTCGAGGTCAGACTTAGATTTAGGCTTGAATTGGCGAAAGTTAGAATTTCAGCGATTTCGGATGTTGATATCAGACTCGGAACGGAATTATGAAAGCGACACCAGGTCCAAAATGTCATTTATGACCTGCGTGCAAAAGGCCATTCAGACGAGAGTAGACGTGGTTCGGCGTCAAGGGTGAATTCTTAGAAATTCCTAAGTTCCTAGGCTTGAATCTATGCATTTTTGGATATTTTTATGTTAGGGGACGTGTTTTTAAGGCCCGACCAAGTTTGGATAGGGTATTGGGGTCAGTTGGTGGTTTTGGTTTAGGTCCCGAGGGCCTCGGTATTGTTTCGGATGCCTATCGGGAAGTTTGGAAATTTTATAGAGTGCTGAAGCAGACCTGTATCTGGTGTTCCTCACTTGCGATGGAATTTCCGCAGGTGAGGGACTTATGTAACAAGTGCAAAGATCGAGCGGCCTGGTCAGGGATCGCAGGTGCGACCTGGGCTCCGCAGGTGCGAAACCGCATGCACGACCTTTCTATCGCAGGTGCGGTCCCAGGGCTTTTAAGTGATTTTCCGCACTTGCGATGGAATTTCCGCAGGTGCGGTGAAAGGGACTGTAGGTGCGAGATCCCTTTGTGTATATTCCAAAAATCCGAGGGTTCATGTTATTTCACCATTTTTGAGTTGTGGGAGCTCGGGAGAGACGATTCTTGGAGGTTTGTACATCTGGGCATTTGAGGTAAGTTATTCCTAACCATCTTAGGTTAATTTCCATGATTCTAGTCTTCAATTCCACCCTTAAATTCGAGATTTTTGAGTTGAAATTGGGGAAATTGGAAGAAACTTCCTAGACCGAGTTTTGGGGATTTTGATTGGGTATTTGACCTCCGATTTGAGAGATTTTCATATGGTTATACTCGTGAGTGAATAAGGGTTCAAAAAATATAAATTTTACCCGATTCCGAGACGTGGGCTCGATGGGCATTTTGGTCAAATTTTCTAATTTTGCGTATTAGTTCCTAATTAATTAGTTATTGTGATTCCTTGAATTTATATTTACATTATCCCATCGAATTGAATAGATTTGGGCTACCTGGAGTTAGATACTCGTGGAAAGAGCGTGATTATTGATTGATTTGCACAGTCAAGGTAAGTGACTGGCCTAACTCTGTGTTGGGGAATTTCCCTTAGGCATTTTTAACTGAGTTTTGCTATAAAACCCCGTTTACGTGAGGTGGCGAGCGCGTGCACGGGATATTTTCACAGAAGTTCCATATTTCTTTCTACATAATGCCTCATTTTCAATTCTATTATCACTATTATCGGTTGAACTGCATAATAACTTAAAGATTTTACCCTGGTAAATTGATTTCTAACTTGTTTTCCAATCGTTACTATTATTTGAAACTGATTTAAGGATTTTACTCCGGAATTTCTAATTGATTTTTTTAAAACCTTTAAACTACGCTATTTTGAAATTTACCTTATATTACGTATTTACATAGGGATAGCGGGCAGAGACCTGAGCCTTTCCCTCATACTGCATTGCATACATAGGGATTGTGGTTAGAGACCATAGTCTTTCCCTCATACTGCATTGCATACATAGGGATTGCGGGCAGAGACCTGAGTCTTTCCGTCATACTGCATTGCATACATAGGGATTGCGGGCAGAGACCTGAGTCTTTACCTCATACTGCATTGCATACATAGGGATTGTGGGCCAAGACCCGAGCCTTTCCCTCATACTGCATTGCATACATAGGGATTGCGGGAAGAGACCTGAGCCTTTCCCTCATAGTGCATTGCATACCTAGGGACTGCGGGCATAGACCTGAGCCTTTCCCTCTTACTACATTGCATTGGTGCCTTTCCTTTCTTATTGAGCTTTAAATATATTGCGTTGAACTGAGAATTTAACTATACCGTTTCTTGCTAGCCTTTACTTAGAATTTTTGTTAATTATTATCTGTTTTACTTACTTGTTCACCATATCTGTCATTTTGCAAAACCCTCAGTAGGGCCTTAACCTGACCTCGTCACTAATTGACTGGGGTTAGGCTTGGCACTTACTGAGTACCGAATTTGGAGTACTCACGCCCTTCTGTGCATGTTTTTCCCATGTGCAGATCCAGGTCCCAGTACGTAGTATCAACGTTAGCCAGCAGCCAGTGCTAGGAGATTTGAGGTATAATCTGCAGCGTCCGCAGATCTCCGAGTCCCCTTCCTATCTTAGTGTAGTTAGCAGTTGTAGAGAATACTATACGGTTGTTTCTTTAAAGTTGTACATATTGAGGCGTAGAGTCAGCTTGTGATGTATTGATGATATTCCGGGTCTTGGGAGTAGCAAACTGTAATGCCAAGCGGCATAGAGTATTACTGTGGCTTTAGTTCATTTTTATTACTGTCTTCGCTTGCAATCTTAGATTCTTGTTGAATAAATAGGCTTACCTAGTCTTTTAGACTAGGTGCCGTCACGAGACCCAGTCGGAGGGAGAATTGGGTCGTGACATGTTATGAAAGATCATACTTCTTGGAATCCCTTCTCGTGCTGATTACTCTACCCAAAATTCTTAAACTCTATTCTATTCTTGCTTACAGATGGTTCGCAATCGCACCGAACACACCGACGATCAGGCACCTGAGCCGCCAGCCAGAACCACTAGAGGTAGGGGTCGGGGCAGGGGACGAGCACGTGGTGTAGCCTGAGCACCGGTTAGAGCAGTGGCAGAGGATCCCCCAGCAACTGCAGATGGAGGGGCACCGGAGGTCCCTACTATCACTCTAGCCCTCCAAGAGACTTTGGCCCAGTTCATGAGTGCTTTCAGTACTCTGTATTAGGCGATACTACTCCTGATATCCCCAGCTACATCACAGGACGGGGGAGGGACACAGGCTCCCGCAGCCCGTACCCCTGAGTAGAGAGTTCATATGGGGCAGGTCCCAGAGTATATTCCTATGCCTCCAGCAGCTTCAGTTCAGCCTGAGGCCAGAACAGCTGCATCTGAATCTGAGCAGCTCCGTCTTGAGAGGTACAAGAAGTACCATCCACCTGAGTTCAGCGGTTTAGCTTCAGATGACGCTCTGGGTTTTCTTGAGGAGTGTCATCGCATCCTTCGTACCATGGGTATTGTGGAGACGAGCGGGGTCTCTTTTATCACTTTTCAGCTGAGAGGAGTAGCCTATCAGTGGTGGCGTGCATTTGAGCTTAGTGGTCAAGACGAGGCAGCCTCACTCTCTTGGGCTCAGTTTTCAAATATATTTTTTCTTGATTTTGTCCCTCAGAGTCTCAGGGATGCTTGGCGTGCGGAGTTTGAGCAGCTACGCTAGGGTACTATGACCGTGTCAGAGTATGCAGTCCGGTTCAGTGACTTGGCACGACATGCATCAGCTTTGGTATCTACTGTCAGAGAGAGAGTTCACCGTTTTATTGAGGGACTCCATCCTAGCATTCGTACCAGTATGGCCAGGGAGTTGGAGCTGATATCACTTACCAGCAGGCCGTGAGCATTGCTAGGAGGATTGAGAGTATGTTGACCCGAGGCAGAGAGGAGAGAGAGGCCAAAGGTCTCGAGAGACGGGTCATTTCTCAGGAGCTCGTGCACCAGTAGCACGCTATGGTAGGGGTTTTATGAGTCGCCTGGTACATTCAGCTCTTCCAGCAGCCAGTGGTATTCCAGTACCTCCTAGACCTCGGGAGCCTTATTATGCACCACCAGTATCTCAGATGCCTCCTGCTCGAGGTGCTATCACCGGCCAGTCCAACAGGCCAGTGCAAGGTCAGCAGCATCAGCCACGCCCTCATAGGGGTTGGTTTGGATGTGGTGACCTTCTTCATGTGATCAAGGATTGCCCTAGAGTTAGGAGGGGTGCACCATTAGAGACTTATCAGGTTCCACGTCTGCCACCAGGTTCCCCCAGCGATACTTCCAGCCTCAGCTGCTACCCCACCATCTCAGGCAGCTCGAGGTGGAGGTCGGGGAGGACGAGGTCATCCTAGAGGGGGAGGTCAGGCCAGATACTATTCCCTTCCATCCCGGTCCGAGGCCATTGCTTCAGACTCGATTATCACAAGTATTGTTCCCGTTTGTCATAGAGATGCATCAGTACTATTTGATCCAGGTTCTACCTACTCATACGTGTCTTCATATTTTGCTCCACATTTGGGGATATCTCGGGATTCTTTGAGTTTCCCCGTATATGTTTCTACTCCTGTAGGAGATTCTCTTGGTATGGACCGCATATATCGATCATGTTTGATTTCTATCGGCGATTTTGAGACCAAAGCTGATTTATTATTACTTAGCATGGTAGATTTCGACATTATTCTGGTTATGGATTGGTTATCTCCGCACTATGCTATTCTTGATTGTCATGCCAAGACCGTGACGCTGGCCATGCCAGGATTACCGAGGTCAGAGTGGAGGGGTTCACTAGAGTATACTCCTCGTCGGGTCATTTCTTTTCTTAAGGCTCAACGGATGGTGGCAAAGGGGTGCGACGCTTATTTGTCCTATATGAGGGATGTTAGTGCTGACACCCCTACAGTTGATTCGATCCCGGTTGTGATGGATTATCCCGATGTTTTCTCAGCTGATCTTCCGAGTATGTCGCCCGACAAAGAGATTGACTTTAGCATTGATTTATTGCCTGACACTCAGCCTATTTCCATTCCTCCCTATCGCATGGCTCCTCTTGAGTTGAAGGAGTTGAAGGAACAGTTACAGGAATTGCTTGATAAGGGGTTCATCAGGCCCAGTGTATCCCCTTGGGGTGCTCCGGTGTTGTTTGTGAAAAAGAAGGATGGATCGATGCGTATGTGCATTGACTACAGGCAGTTGAATAAGGTGACAGTGAAGAATAGGTACCCGTTGCCCCGCATTGATGATTTGTTTGACCAACTACAGGGTGCCAAGGTTTTCTCCAAGATTGATCTTCGTTCGGGCTACCATCAGTTGAAGATTCGGGAGTCGAATATCCCAAAGACTGCTTTCAGGACTAGATATGGTCACTACGCGTTCCTTGTTATGTCATTCGGGCTGACCAATGCCCCAACATCCTTCATGCACTTGATGCACAGCGTATTTCGGCCTTATCTTGATACTTTTGTCATTGTATTCATTGACGACATTCTGGTATATTCTCGGTCACGGGAGGACCATGAGAAGCACTTGAGAACCGTGCTTCAGACCTTGAGAGAGAAGAAGTTGTATGCTAAATTCTCTAAGTGTGAATTTTTGCTTGATTCTGTGGCATTCTTAAGCCATGTGGTATCTTCGTAGATGCGACGAAGGTTGAGGAAGTGCAGAGTTGGCCCAGACTGTCTTCAGCTACTGAGATCCGTAGTTTCCTCGGTTTGGCGGGGTATTATCGCCGTTTCGTGGAGGGGTTTTCAGCAGCCATTTCAGCACCCACGACTAGATTGACCCAGAATGGCGCACCTTTTTTTTGGACTGAGGAGTGCGAGGAGAGCTTTCAAAAGCTCAAGACAGCCCTGACTACAACTCCAGTGTTAGTACTACCTACCGGTTCGGGGTCCTATACAGTCTATTGTGATGCTTCGAGGATTGGCTTGGGAGCGGTGTTGATGCAGGACGGTAGGGTGATTGCCTACGCGTCCAGACAATTGAAGGTACATGAGAAAAATTACCCTGTTCATGATCTTGAGTTGGTAGCAATTGTTCACGCCCTGAAGATATGACATCATTATATATACGGTGTTCCCTGTGAGATATATACGGATCACCGGAGTTTGCAGCACATATTCAGGCAGAAGGATCTCAATTTGCGTCAGCGCAGGTGGTTGGAGTTACTCAAGGATTATGACATCACCATATTATACCACCCGGGGAAGGCCAATGTGGTGGCCGATGCCCTGAGTCGCCGGGCGGAGAGTTTGGGTAGTTTGGCATATCTTCATGCAGCTGAGAGGCCCTTAGCTTTGGATGTTCAGTCTTTAGCCAGCCAGTTCGTGAGGTTGGACTTTTCTGAGCCTCACCGGGTCTTCGCTTGTGTTGTTGCTCGGTCTTCTCTTTATGACCGCATTCGAGAGTGCCGGTATGATGATTCCGACCTTCGAGCTCTTCGGGATAGAGTTCAGTGGGATGGTGTTCGAGATATGACCATAGATGATGATGGTGTGTTGATACTACAGGGCCGTATTTGTGTACCTGACGTAGATGGACTGCGGAGGTTGATCCTTGAGGAGGCCCATAGCTCGCGGTACTCCATTCATCCTGGTACCGCGAAGATGTACCAGGATCTGAGACATCACTACTGGTGGCAGAGGATGAAAAGGGATATAGTGGAGTTCGTAGCCAGATGCCTCAATTGTCAGCAGGTCAAATGTGAGCATCAGAGATCGGGAGGATTACTTCAGCAGATGAGACTTCCAGAGTGGAAGTGGGAGCGGATTACCATGGATTTCGTGGTTGGACTTCCTCGAACTTTGAGGAAGTACGATGCCATTTGGGTGATTGTGGACCGGCTGACCAACTCAGCCCATTTCATTCCGGTGTTGACTACATATACTTCGGAGAGGTTGGCTCAGATCTACATGCGGGAGATAGTCCGGTTGCATGGTGTGCTGGTATCTATTATTTCAGACCGAGGTCCTCAGTTCACCTCGCACTTCTGGAGAGCCTTGCATAGTGAGTTGGGCACCCAGATTGATCTCAGTACATCATTCCATCCTCAAACGGACGGATAGTCCGAGCGCACTATTCAGATTCTGGAGGATATGCTTCGTGCTTGTGTGATGGATTTTGGAGGATCATGGGATCAGTACTTGCCCCTTGCAGAGTTTGCTTATAATAACAGCTATCGGTCCAGCATTCATATGGTGGCGTTTGAGGCTTTATATGGTAGGCGGTGCATATCTCCAGTAGGATGGTTTGAGCAGGGCGAGGCCCGATTGTTGGTTACAGACTTGGTCCAGGATTCCTTGGACAAGGTAAAGGTGATTCAGGATAGACTTCGCACAACTCAGTCCAGGCAAAAGAGTTATGCAGACCGGAGATTTAGGGACTTGGCATTCATGGTTGGTGATCGGGGTTTGCTTCGGGTATCGCCCATGAAGGGCGTCATGAGATTTGGGAAGAAGGGTAAGCTGAGTCCGAGGTTCATTGGCCTTTTTGAGATATTGCAGCGGGTTGGGGAGGTTGCTTATGAGTTGGCCTTGCCTCCTAACCTAGCAGGTGTTCATCCGGTATTCCACGTTTCCATGCTCCGGAAGTATCACGGTGATCCGACTCATGTTTTGGATTTTAGCTCAGTTCAGTTGGAAAATGATCTATCATATGTTGAGGAGCCTGTGGCCATTTTGGACAGGCAGGTCAGAAAGCTCAGGTCGAAGGTCATTGCTTCAGTCAAGGTGCAGTGGAGGGGTCATCCGGTCGAGGAGGTTACTTGGGAGACCGAGCAGGAGATGCGGAGTCAGTACCCTTACCTATTCTCAGCTTCAGGTACGTTTCTATATTCGTTCGAGGACGGACGATTTTCTTAAGAGGGGGAGAATGTAATGACCTGGCCAGTCATTTTGAGAGTTAGCGCCCCGATCCCCTGATAACTGTTTCTCCCATGTCTTATTATGATAATGGAACGAGTCGGAGAGTTGAGTGATGAAAATTGGAGTGTTTTCGGACATATAGTCCTTTAAGGTGAGCCTTAACCTTAGAAATTGGACCGTAAAGGGAGCTGTGTGAAGACGGATACGGAATGGAAATTCGTCGGCTCTGTTAGCTTCGTTGAGTGATTTCGGGGTTGGGAGCGTATTCAAATTGTGTTTTAGAGGTCGGATGTAGATTTAGGCTTGAATTGGCGAAAGTTAGAATTTCGGCGATTTCGGCCGATATGTGAGATTTTGATATCAGACTCGGAACGGAATTCCAAAAGCGACAACAGGTCCGGAATGTCATTTATGACCTGTGTGCAAAATTTGAGGCCATTCGGACAAGAGTAGACGTGGTTCGGCGTCGAGGGTGAATTCTTAGAAATTCCTAAGTTTCTAGGCTTGAATCTACGCATTTTTTGATATTTTGATGTTAGGGGACGTGTTTTTAAGCCCGACCAAGTTTGTATAGGGTATTGGGGGTCAGTTGGTGGTTTTGGTTTAGGTCCCGGGGGCCTCCGGGTTGTTTCAGATGCCTATCGGGAAGTTTGGAAATTTTATAGAGTGCTGAACCAAACCTGTATCTGGTGTTCCGCACCTGCGATGAAATTTCTGCAGGTGCGAGCACGCAGGTGCAGGACTTATGTCGCAGGTGCGAAGCTCGAGCGTCCTGGTCAGGGATCGCAGGTGTGACTTGGGCTCCGCAGGTGAGGAACCGCAGGCGCGACCTTTATATCGCAGGTGCGGTCCCAGGGCTTTTAAGTGATTTTCCGCACCTGCGATGGAATTTTCGCAGGTGCGGTACCGCAAGTGCGGTAAAAGGGACTGTAGGTGCGAGATCCCTTTGTGTATATTCCAAAAATCCGAGGGTTCATGTTATTTCACCATTTTTGAGTTGTGGGTGCTCGGGAGAGACGATTCTTGGAGGTTTGTACATCTGGGCATTTTAGGTAAGTTATTCCTAACCATCTTAGGTTAATTTCCATGATTCTAGTCTTCAATTCCACCCTTAAATTCGAGATTTTTGAGTTGAAATTGGGAAAATTGGAAGAAACTTCCTAGACCGAGTTTTGGGGGTTTTGATTGGGTATTTGACCTCCGATTTGAGAGATTTTCATATGGTTATACTCGTGAGTGAATAAGGTTCATAAAATATAAATTTTACCCGATTCCGAGACGTGGGCCTGAGGGGCGTTTTGGTCAAATTTTCTAATTTTGCGTATTAGTTCCGAATTAATTAGTTATTGTGATTCCTTGAATTTATATTTACATTATCCCAACAAATTGAATAGATTTGGGCTACCCGGAGTTGGACTCGTGGCAAGAGCGTGATTATTGATTGATTTGCACAGTCAAGGTAAGTGGCTTACCTAACTCTGTGTTGGGGAATTTCCCTTAGGCATTTTTAACTGAGTTTTGCTATAAAACCCCGTGTACGTGAGGTGACGAGCGCGTGCACGAGATATTTTCACAGAAGTTCCATATTTCTTTCTACACAATGCCTCATTTTCAATTCTATTATCACTGTTATCGGTTGAACTGCATAATAACTTAAGATTTTACCCTGGTAAATGGATTTCTAACTGGTTTTCCAATCGCTACTAGTATTTGAAACTGATTTAAGGATTTTACTCCGGACTTTCTAATTGATTTTCTTAAAACATTAAACTATGCTATTTTGAAATTTACTTATATTACGTATTTTCATAGGGATTGCGGGCAGAGACTTGAGCCTTTCCCTCATACTGCATTGCATACATAGGGATTGCGGGCAGAGACCTCAGTATTTCCCTCATACTGCATTTCATACATAGGGATTGCGGGCAGAGACCTGAGTCTTTCCCTCATACTGCATTGCATACATAGGGATTGCGGGCAGAGACCTGAGTCTTTCCCTCATAGTGCATTGCATACCTAGGGACTGCGGGCATAGACCTGAGCCTTTCCCTCATACTACATTGCATTTGTGACTTTCCTTTCTTATTGAGCTTTATATATATTGCGTTGAACTGAGCATTTAACTATACCGTTTCTTGCTAGCCTTTACTTAGAATTTCTGTTAATTATTATCTGTTTTACTTACTTGTTCACCATATCTGTCATTTTGCAAAACCCTCAGTAGGGCCTCAACCTGACCTCGTCACTACTTGACTGGGGTTAGGCTTGGCACTTACTGAGTACCGAATGTGGAGTGCTCACGCCCTTCTGCGCATGTGCAGATCTAGGTCCCAGTACGTGGTATCAACGTTAGCCAGCAGCCAGTGCCAGGAGACTTGAGGTATAATCTGCAGCGTCCGCAGATCTCCGAGTCCCCTTCCTATCTTAGTGTAGTTAGCACTTGTAAAGAATACTATACGGTTGTTTCTTTCCAGTTGTACATATTGAGGCGTAGAGTCAGCTTGTGATGTATTGATGATATTCCGGGTCTTGGGTGTAGCAAACTATAATGCCAAGCGGCATAGAGTATTACTGTGGCTTTAGTTCATTTTTATTACTGTCTTCGCTTGCTATCTTAGATTCTTGTTGAATAAATAGGCTTACCTAGTCGTCTANTTTAGTTCATTTTTATTACTGTCTTCGCTTGCTATCTTAGATTCTTGTTGAATAAATAGGCTTACCTAGTCTTCTAAACTAGGTGCCATCACGAGACCCAGTCAGAGGGAGAGTTGGGTCGTGACAATTTAGGTCATTATTGAAAATTCAACAAAAGTCAACTCCTGGGATCGCTTGGTCCAAACCCGAAATTAAGACCAAAACTCGATTACCCATTCCCCTGAGACTAGTTATGTAATTTATTTCGAAATCCGACCTCAATATGAGGTCTAAATTCTAATTTTACAAAAATTAATAATTCTACCCAAATCCCTAATTTCTACTATGGAAGAACAAGATTAGGGTTAGAAATTAATGGGCGATGTTAGAAATGAAAGAAAATGAGTTAAAGTTCATAAACCTATGAATTGGTGTTGAATTTTCTCTTCAAAATCACCTCTAGGTCAAACTCTAATAGAAGGTTTATGAAAAATGGGAGAAACCCCATTATGGGACTATTTTAAATCACTGGCGTCGGGTGTTCATCGCGTTCCCGTGAAACCTGACGCATTCGCGAAGGTCACTTCCCAGATGGCTTACGCGAACGCGAGTTACTCTACGAGTTCGCATATCATTAGCCCCCTTAGACTTCACGTTTGCGATCCTGGTCACGCGTTAGCGTAGAGTAATCCATTTTCGAGCCCCTGCCTCTATAACACTAGGCGTTCGCGATTGACTAGCCGCATTTGCGAAGAGCAGACCCCTTAATGCTCCGCGTTCGCGGCCAAGGTCTCGCGTTTACGTAGAACAAAATCCTCCCCAACCTAGTTTACCCTTAGCAATCGCAAGAGTACCTTCGCGATCGCGAAGAACAAAACACCATAAACCAGCAGAAGTTTAAAAACCAACAAATTTCCAAGTTCAAACCATTCGTAGCCTATTCGAAACTCACTCGAGCCCTCGGGGATTCAACCAACTATGCACACAAGTTCAAAAACATTATACGAACTCGCTCGCACAACCAAAACACCAAAATAACACCTAGAACTACAAATCGAACACCAAATCAAATGAAATTTTTGATGAAACTTAAGAACTTCAATTTTAACAACCGGACATCCGAATCACGTCCAACCAACTCTGTTTCTCACCAAATTTGGCAGACAAGTCATAAATATAGTAATGGACCTATACCAAGTTACAGAACCAGAATATGAACCCGGTATCAGTAAAGTGAAGCATTGGTCAAATCTTTAAATTCATTAAACCTTTAAACTTCAAATTTTCGACAAAAAATGATAACTTTAGTTAGGGACCTCCGAATTCGATTCCGGGCATATGCCTAGTTTCTCAAATCTCGATACAGACCCGCCGTGAGCGTCAAAATATAGATCCGAGTCCATTTACTTAAAATGTTGATCGAAGTCAACTCAAATTGGTTTTAAGGCAAACTTTTACATTTTATCAATTTTTTACATAAAAGCCTTCCGAAAAAGACACAAACTGAGCACGTAAATCAAGGAAGGCTAAAAGGAGATATTTGAGGTTTCAAAACACAAAATTAACATTTAAAACTCTAGATGTCCTATCGGGTCATCACATTCTCCACCTCTAAAATAATCGTTCATCCTCATACGGACATAGAAAAGTGCCTGGATTGGTGAAAAGGTGATACACTCAAATTACACCTAAATAAATGCCATAAGGCGGTCGATGTCAAATATAATAGCCAAACTAGGTTGGGGTCAAATCCCACAGGGAATAGGTGTGAAAATATTACTTGAATTGTGTGGAACTCGACTTAAGTCGTAATCCTTCTTCGTTAGCTTAAAAGAGAGTGTTGTAATTATGTGTAATAAATAAAACTATTGTGTTGTGAGAATGTAATTAATTTGATTAAGGAAACCAAGGTTGTGTCCCCATCAATGATATGTAATTCTATAAGTGTTAATATGATATATTTCAAATGGAAGGTCCTTTGATATGCAAATGGTTTCTAAATGAATACCCTATATTTCCCAATAGTTAGGTAGTATTTTCTCTTTATAATTTTCCCAAATATAAAATAGTTGCAATTAAGAATAACCAATATATGCCAAATAGAACCCACTTATTCCTAAGTTATTTTATTAAACAAGGTTTAAAGCCTTGAGTCTCTGCTATTCATTTTTACCAAACCCTAACTCACTTTCCCAAGTAAATATAGAGTGAAATGGCATTAGTCAATGTTTGCAACCACCAACATTAAATGAAGCATGAGAAATGAATAAATACCAGCCAACTATTATATATATATTCAATGGTAAACACCCATTAGACTTACACCCATTTCGGGTCCACAACCTTAGTATTTAAGACTAGCTACTCATACTAGAATCCAAGAACAAAGCAATAAATAAAGTCATAATGCTTACAAAGATACAAGATAATTGTTTGAGAATGTCATAGAATTTCTCGAGTTTGCAATCATCAACCCTCTTAGCAAGTCTTTGAGGGAAAGGAGGGGAGGTCTAGGAATTGGTGCTAGAGATTTTGGTGTCTTTTTTACCTTTTCCTTAACCTCTTCACGGTTCACTTCTTGAATTTTCACCTCCTTTGGGAGTCTTTCAACTTCAACAATAATTGGCACCTCAACTTGTGCCTCAAACTCTTGTTTAGGATCTTCCACTTCGACCACTTGTTAATTATCTCCTTGAAGTATTTTCCCGCTTCGAGTGGTGATTTACATACGATGAGAAGTCGGACCACTCCCATTACCTTTTGGGTTTGCTATTGTGTCACTTGGGAGTGTGCCCTTTTGATTCGGATTTTGCTCTCTTGATAGATCTCTCATTTGCATTTCTAACTTTTGTATGTATGTGGTGTGACAACCCATAAGCTCGGCCGTGTTCTTCATTGAAGTGTCAGATCTTTCTTGATTTTGCAATACTCTTTCAAGCATATTCTCTAATTTGGACTCACTTGAAGAACTTTCCTTCCAATGCGAAGAGTTAGAGTATTGACCCTTTGGTGGAAGATAGGGGTTTGAACTCCGATTTGAATCGTTGTTGTTGTTGTTGTTGTTACTCCAATTACCTTGATTTGAACTACCTTGATCATTTCGCCACTATTGATGGACTTGCCCTTGCGGGTTAGACCTCCATTGATTTTGTTTCCCAGGACCTTGGTAGGGTTGTCTTTAGTAACTACCTTGAGAGTTGTTGACATAATTTGCTTCCTCGTAATCCTCATTTGACAAGGGCTGCACATCTTCCACAATATTCGCCTTTTTTGTTTGGCTTTCAGTAAACATCTTGGTCAACACATTGATGTTGGTAGCAAGCCCGACAATTACTTGATCTCTTTCTTGGTTCTCCTTAATCATGTTGGTCATGGAAGGAGTACCATATGAAATTCCACTCGTAGTGTCTTTCGAGTGCCAAGCTTGATTATGTTCTGCCATCTTGTCAAGAATTTGTGTGACCCTTGCAAATGTTTTATCCATAAAGGATCCATCATATGCATTTTTGGCTATGGATTTCTTCATAAGATCCAATCCCACGTAAAACTTCTCCAACAAGATGTTGTCTGGAAAACCATGATTCGAAGACCTCACTAGATATAGATTGAATCGAACCCATGCCTCATGTAGATTCTCTCTCGGTAGTTTCTTGAAGAAGAAAATTTTATCCTGGAGCTTGGACTTCTTGCTTTGCGGGAACCATTTAGCTAGGAAATCTCGGACGAGTTCGGGCCAAGTATTAACAGAATTAGGTGGTAGATTTTAGATCCATTGCCTTGGCTCTCCGGTTAGTGAGTACTTGAACACCCTCAGCCTTAGGGAATCATCTGAAACATGATTCTCCTTGTGCATCGCACATACACCCAAGAAGTTTCTGAGATGTTGTGTCGGATCATCATCGGTGGAATTTCTGAAAAACCCTTCTGCTTTGAGCATTAGAATTAGAATGTGTTCCACCTTGAAGGTGGCTGCATCAACTCTTGGAGGGACAATGGCATTTGTATCCTCAATATACTCATCTATGTCTGCAAAAATGTTTTCTTCTTCCGGCTCGCCCATGTTTACCTAGTGATACCAAGCAAAGAAAGCAAAGTGTAATGGAATATAAGGAGACGTAAAGTAAAGCACACACTAAATAGTTATTTCAAAACCGTATTCCCCAGCAACGACGCCAAAATTTGATACGCTCAAATTACACCTAAATAAATGGTGTAAGGCGGTCGATGTCAAATATAATAATTCAACTAGGTTGGGATCGAATCCCACAGGGAATAGGTGTGAAAAAGTTACTTGAATAGTGTAAAACTTGACTTAAGTCATAATCCTACTCCGTTAGCTTAAAAGAGAGTGTTGTAATTATGTGTAATGAAGAAAACTATTGTGTTGTGAGAATGTGATTAATTTGATTAAGGAAACCAATGTTGTGTCACCATCAATAAAATGTAATGCTATCGGTGTTAATATGATATATTTCAAATGGAAGGTCCTTTGATATGCAAATGGTTTCTAAACTACTACCCAATATTTTCCAATAGTTTGATAGTATTTTCTCTTTATAATTTTCTCAAATATAAAAGAGTTGAAAGTAAGAATAACCAATATATGCCAAATAGAATCCACTTATTCCTAAGTGATTCTATTAAACGAGGTTTAAGCCTTGAGTCTTTGCTATTCATTTCCACCAAACCCTAACTCACTTTTCCAAGTAAAAATAGAGTGAAATGGAATTAGTAAATGTTTGCAACCACCAACATTAAATGAAGCATGAGAAATGAATAAATATCAACCAACCATTATATATATATATATATATATATATATATAATGGGTGGGTGATATTTATTCATTTCTCATGTGTATATATATTCAATGGTAAACAGCCATTAACATTACTCCCATTTAGAATCCACAACCTTAGTATTTAAAACTAGCTACTCATACTAGAATCCAAGAACAAACCAATAAATAAAGTCATAAAGCTTACAAAGATACAAGATTCTCTCCTCAAAAGCTTCCAAAACAATGGTGTATTCAATGCTTTCAATGTAGCCTTTTTTTCCAGACAAGATGTCCCACAAAAACCCTAGTAAATCTATTTATAATGGGCTAAAAATCGGGGTCAAATTTAGACAGAAATACCCCTACAGACACATCTCCGACCGCAGAATGGGTCACAAATCACATATGTGGTCCGCAAAAATGTAAGGTCACCGCATAATTGCACGCCCTATTGTCCATCGCAGATTCGTTATGTGGTCCGCATATTGATCGTGCGATCGCAAACTACTTCACAAAAGTGCTCTCGCAGAATCTTTTCTTGCACTTATGCGGTCATTATGCGGTCCGCAAAAGCGTTATGCGACCGCATAATAGACCATATTTCTCTCTTCCAAAACTGGAACACCTGCTTCAGTCTGCACTTGGTTTGCGTCCCGCACATCACTTCTACGGTCGTAGACCTGCCGTATTTCTGCCCTTCAATGAGGCTTTGCATCTTTCCCGTGTTCTTGGTTATTCAAGTCTTGTACACTGCAAAACACCAAAACTTCATAAGAAATAACTAAAAATGCTTCAAAATACGAGCAAAAGTCGATGTAATTAGTATCAAAAGTGCCGAAATTCTACGACACATAAAAAGTATGGATATCTACTCCACATGTCCGACTTGGACTCCCAAGTAGCTGCCTCGATGGACTGACCTCTCCACTAAACTCGAACTGAAGGATAACTCTTAGGCCTCAACTGTCGAACCTGCTAGGCTAGAGTAGCCACCAGCTCCTCCTCATTAGTCAAATCCTTGTCCAACTGGACTGAGCTGAAATCTAACACATGGGACAGATCACCGTGATACCTTACGGAGCATGGACACATGGAACACCGGATGGACTGCTGATAAACTAGGTGGCATTGCGAGCTTGTAGGCCACCTCACCCACTCTCTAAAGAATCTCAAAAGGTCCGATGTACCTAGGGCTCAACTTGGCCTTCTTTCCGAACCTCCTCACACCCTTCATGGGTGAAACCCGGAGTAATACCCTTTCTCCAACCATGAGTGCAACATCATGAACCCTACGGTCGACATAACTCTTGTACCTAGATTGAACTGTGCAAAGTCGATCTTGAATAATCTTGACCTTATTTAAGGCATCCTGTACCAAATCTGTATCCAACAACTGAGCCTCCCTCGGCTCGAACCATCCAACTAGCGATCGGCACCGCCTCCCGTATAATTCCTCATAGGGAGTCATCTTATGCTAGACCGGTAGCTGTTGTTCTAGGCAAACTTAGCAAGTGGCAAGATTTGATCCCAAGAACCCCCAAAATCTATAACACAAGCGTATAGCATATTTTCCAATATCTGAATAGTGCGCTCAAATTGTCCGTCTGTCTGAGGATGAAATGTGGTGCTCAACTCAACCTGCGTGCCCAACTCACGTTGTACTTCCCTCCAGAAGGGCAAGGTGAACTGCGTACCTCAATCAGAAATGATAGACACGGGCACACCGTGAAGACAGACGATCTCGCAGATGTAGATCTCAGCTAATTCCTCTCAAGAATAGGTAACTGCCATAGGAATGAAATGTGCTGACTTGGTCAGCCTGTCCACAATAACCCATATCGCATCGAACTTCCTCTGAGTCCGTGGGAGTCCAACAACAAAATCCATAGTGATACGTTTCCACTTCCACTCAGGAATTTCTAACTTTTGAAGCAAACCACCATGTCTCTGATGCTCATACTTTACTTGCTGACAATGTAGACACTGAGCTACATATGAAACTATATCCTTCTTCCTCCTTCTCCACCAATAATGTTGTCGCAAATCCTGATACATCTTGGCGGCATCCGGATGAATAGAATACCGGGAACTGTGGCCTCCTCAAGAATCCACTCACAAAGTCCATCTACATTGGGCAAACAAATACGACCAGGCATCCTCAGACCCCCTTCAACTCCAACTATAATATGTTTGGTACCACCGTGCCTCACAGTGTCCCTAACGACAAGCAAATGAGGGTCATCATACTGCCGCTCTCTGATGCGGTCATACAAGGAAGACCGAGCGACTGTACAAGCTAGAACACGACTAGGCTTTGAAACATCCAACCTCACGACCTTTCTACTCAAGACATCAGCCACCACATTGGGCTTCCTGGGATGATACAAGATGGCGATATCATAGTATTTTAATAGCTCCAGCCATATCTTCTACCTCAAATTGAGATCCTTTTTTTGGAACAAATATTGTAACCTCCGTTGATCCGTGAATACCTCACACGACACGCCGTAAAGATAATGCCTCCAAATCTTCAGTGTTGGAACAATATCTGCCAACTCTAAGTCATGAACATGGTAATTCTTCTCATGAATCTTCAACTGCCGCGACGTATACGCAATCACCGTGACATCTTGCATCAATACTGCACCGAGCCCAATACGAGACGCGTCATAATACACCGTGTAAGATTCTGAACCTGTGGGCAACACCAACACTAGCGTCGTAGTCAAAGCAGTCTTAAGATTTTGAAAGATCACCTCACACTCGCCCGACCATTTGAACGGGGAACCCTTCTGGGTCAACCTGGTCAATGAAGCTGAAATAAATGAAAACCCCTCCACGAATCGACAACAGTATCCCGCCAAACCCAAGAAACTCCGGATCTCCGTAGCTGAAGTGGGTCTAGGCTAGTTCTGAACTGCCTCGATCTTCTTAGGATCCACCTAAATGCTCTTTGCCGATACGACGTGCCCCAAGAAAGTGACTGAGTCCAACCAAAACTCGCACTTTGAAAACCTGGCATATAATTGGTTGTCTCTCAGAGTCTGAAGTACAATCCAAAGTTGCTGCTCGTGCTCCTCTCGACTATGGGAGTAGATCAAGATATTATCAATAAACACAATAAAAAAGGAATCCAAATAGGGTTTGAACACCCGGTTCAAATCCATAAATGTTGCCGGGGTGTTTGTCAGCCCAAATGGCATCACTAGGAAATCATAATGCCCATACCGAGTCCAAAAAACTGCTTAGGGACATCAGATGCCTTAATCTTCAACTGATGGTAGCCAAACCTCAAATCAATCTTCGAAAACACTTTGGCACCCTGAAGCTGATCAAATAAGTCATCAATCCTCGGTAATGGATACTTGTTCTTGATGGTGACTTTGTTCAACCGCCGGTAATCTATGCACATCCTCATGGATCCATCTTTCTTCTTCACGAACAACACAAGTGCACCCCAGGGCAAGACACTAGGTCTAATGAAGCCCTTATCAAGTAAATCTTGCAACTGCTCCTTCAATTCCTTCAACTCTAGGGGGCCATATAGTATGGCGGAATAAGGGCTGAGTGCCCGGAGCCAAGTCAATACAGAAGTAAATGTCTCTATCGGGTGGCATCCCCGTTAGATATACAGGAAACACCTCCGGAAACTCACGAACAACTGGTACTGAATCCATGGAAGGAATCTCCGCACTAGAATCGCACACATAAGCCAAATAAGCTAGACGCCCCTTCTCGACCATATGCCGAGCCTTCACATAAGAGATAACACTACTGGTAGATGATAACTAGGGATTTGTACATATTATTTACTCTCATTGTCTTAGGTTTTGAGGTAAAATTACATTAAGATACTCCCAAAATTTGATGCAAGTTGTTTAAATTGCAGGATTTGAGTTGAATTGAAGATATTGACTAAAAATGACTCAAAGAGGAGCAAAACTTGCACTGTCCCAGAACCCAGTAGAAGTGCTGAGAGCGCCAATATGCTGCAGCGGTTGTCACTTCGTTGCAACGGAATTCCATCCGCTGCCTCGGTTAAAACTTCAGAGAGTGTGTTTTTGAGACCCAGATGAGTCATTGTCCACACCAAAATTTTGCTATAGCGCTATCCTCGCCGCTGCAACATTCAAATATCCGTTGGAAGCGGATCCCCAAGATCAGAGACTTTCCAACCTGGGATATTCACAATAGCGCGACATTGGTATTATTTCGCTGCTGCGCTTTCAGGAACCGCTGTGGCGCTATAAAATTCCGCTGGGAGTGGAATGTAGCATCAGAGAGTGACCAGGTCCAGAAACGATGCAGTGGTTATTATTCCACTGCAGCGAAAGCCAATCCGCTGGAGACCTTAGAGTTCTGCTGGGAGCGAAATCTCCGTAGGGGCAATTTTATCCAGTCTTTTCAGCCTTGTATAAATACAACATTTTATCATTTTTAGGGTATCAGACATTCGAGTGAGCCCGTGAATACTGCTTTTATTCCATTTTGAGTAATTTCAGCTTGGATTCTACAATACTTCTTAGATTTTCTTCTTGTAATCAACATTTATGGGTGTAATTTCATCATCTAGTTTAGTTTCTTCCATGAAAATGAATAGCTAGACCCTCAAGCTAGGGTTGTGACCCAACCCTAGTGTGGGTAACTAACGGGTCTCCTATTTTAAGATGAATTTGTGATTGGGTGTTTGATGTTTAGTCTATTTCATGCTTAATTCATTGGGTTAGTGGTTGAAAACACTAATTCATGCCTTTTTGACTAGGGTTATTCTTGAGAGAGATGACCCAAGTCTAGGTAAATAGGCTAACAAGGTATTGTGGTGAACTCAAGATTTGATAGCCCCAATAAAAGGGTAGAAACTAGAGATAGTGATACCCGACTTGAGCCATTTCATTTGATTTGTTGTCACACCAAATTGGGCTTGAGAAAGCCAATTCGGGCAAATTCACCCAAATTACCGAGAGGTATTGGGTGAGTAATTTAGTATGAGGTTATGTCATTTGCCCATAATTCACAAACTTATCCTAGATTTTAGACCCCATTAGTCACTCGCCTAGTGCCTTTAATCACTTGACAAAAATTCACAAAAATATTGTAGTTAGTTAGATAATAGTTCTTTTTAGACTTAACTTTAGTATAGACACAACACCAATTATTTTGAGAAGAGCAATTAAGAACATGAAACACCACTAAATCTAGTAGAAACTCGACTCTCATTGCATAAATCCCTGTGGATATTGATCCCGACCCTGTCGGGTAAAAACTGCTTCGACCTTGCCTTGCTACTTAATAATGGTATAGGTGGGCCGCGACCACTTTTTAGCGCCGTTGTCGGGGAGTTATAACGGTGTTGACTATCTATTTGAGTAGTGGTGTAGATTGTTTCTTTCCTTCTTTTTGTTAACTTGAGTGTTTCAATCAATACAAGTACTTATGGTTGATCCTCTGGAAAATATTATACCGGGGTAGGAGGTAGATGATAACGTGGAAGATGAGTTGCATGAAATTCCTCCACCTCAAATACGGGGCCGACATGCCAATCCCAATGATAATATTCCAGACCCTCCCCCGCCTTCTCCCAGAGTTGCTCCTAGGGTGCTTCCGAATGAGGGGTACGCCAGTGCAATTGTCCCACCCAGAATCCGGGCGGGCAACTTTCAAATCACTAATATCATGTTGACACTTCTGGAGCAACGAGGGTATTTCACGCGAGCTCCCCATCAAAATGCCTACAAGTACTTAAAAGGTTTTGTAGACACTTGTTGGGGGAGCAAGCAAACCAATGTATCAAAGGATGCCTTGAGGGTCAGATTATTTCCTTTCTCTCTCCAAGGGAAGGCCCTGGATTGGCTTAAACGACTCCCCAATCATTCTATCTCTACATGGGATGAATTGGCGGATAAGTTCATTGCCAAGTTTTCTCCCCTGGGCACATGGAGGCTTTAAGAGACGAGATATTGGAATTCAAGCAAGCACCGAATGTGTCACGACCCAAAATCCTAATCCAGGTCGTGTTGGCGCCCAATAACGGGGTTAGGCAAGCCAACATAAATTTCACTAAGTGCTCTTCCTTAATTTGATTAAAAATTCAACATTTACCGCATTTGACAAGTTAAAGAATAATATCTAAAGATAATAACCCAATAATAGATAAAATACCCATAACGAAACGTGAGCAGATATATGAGCATATATATGTACAGCTCAAAATCTCAAAATAACCACTACGTGTGTGTGCCAGGAACTAGTGTCACGAGTGTCACGGGCATACTAACAGGATAACCTAAAGATAGAATATACAATCACACTGTCTGAATAAATAGACGAGAAACAAAAGTAAATGAAACTTCATGGTGCTGCCGGGGATCGCCAGAAGAAAGTAGCTCATCGTGAAGTTAGGTCCGCTACAGTCACTATCTAGATCCGGTCTGATAACCAGATGTACCAGCCTCAGAACCTGTACAATTAAGTACAGAAGTGCAACATGAGTACATAAATAAATATGTACCCAGTGAGTATCCCGTCTAATCTCGAAGAAGTAGTGACGAGAGGTCGACTTGACACTCACTAAGGTCCAACAGTATAATATAACAATGATAAAATGAAAGCAGTAGGCATGTAAGACAGTGAGTAGCAAATATGTATAGGGCACAGGATACCAAGTAATACAGAAGACAAACAACAAATTCCACTTTCTATTTCCCCAAATATTTGCCAAATCAATATCCATGAAACAGTACCAAATAGACATGCGCACACAACAAATAAGACAACCGGCCGGAGTCAGAAAAAATATCTATGCACTGCCGAGGATCGAACGGCCCGTCCCATAAGTGCATTCTTACCATAGTACAATCTCACCTATGCACTGCCGAGGATCAAACGGCCCGTACCACAAGTGCATCTCTCAATGTAATCATATCATATCATAGTACAAATCTCGTCCATGCAATGCCGAGGATCGAACGACCCGTACCAAAAGTGCATTCTCAATTATATCATCTCTGTGCACTGCCGAGGATCGAACGGCCCATCCCAAAAGTGCACCTTTCAATCCGCTGTGGCGTACGGCCCGCTCCCATGAGAGTCGGGGAAATCACACATCGCTCGCGGAATGTAAATTGCGAAGCGGTCACATGCACATGTAATGCTATTAAAATTTAGTTTCTGTAACAAATTCCTTTCAATTATCCAAGTCCATGAACTCTCAGGGAAACAATAATATACATAACATGAATTCGTAACATATAAGTGATTTCAAGACAGAATATATGGCATGTTGTGGGCCTAACTACTCGGACATAACAATAGTAGTCGCTACGTACGGACTCTCGTCACTTTGTACGCACGTAGCCCCCTAAACAAATACATACATCACATAGAACACCTATGGGGACAGTTCCCTCTTACAAGGTTAGAAAGGAGACTCACCTCGTGTTGAATCTACCCCTCGGACCAAGGATGCGCCCGAAACTCCGAACTCTACCCTCGAGGACTCGCAACTAGCCAAATACAGTACAATTACATCAATTTATGCACATAGAAGGAAGATTATCCTATTTATTTCCATAATTCATCATTCTTGAGAAATTTCCAAAATTCAACTCCGGACCCGCACACTTGAATTCCGAAAATTCTCGAAGGAATCACTCACCCATAGCCTAAGGATCATAATTATGTGATTTCTACTTGAATTCATAGTGATAATTGGGTGTTCATCAGATTCCCAAGAACCCTAATTTACTACCCCAAATCTTGATTTTTAATGGTTTAATTAGAGGATTAAACTAGTAATTCATGTTTGGAACTAGTATTAGTGAACAATTTACTTACCTCTTTGGCAACTAGGATGTGGGATATTTTCTCCAAGCTTCAAGGTCTCTAATGGTGATGGAAAAATGAAAGAAGGGGGTGATATCCCGTATTTTAAAGAAAATGAACTGCCCTATTGCCCCTTCATCGCGAACGCGAGAGGGGCGTCGCGTTCGCGAAGGCCAATGGCCCAGGCCTCAGGAGGCCCTTCTATGCGAACGCGAGAGGGGGCCGTGATCGCGAAGGCTAGCCGGACTAGACCTACGCGAACGCGGTGGGACACAAGTGAACGCGAAGAACAAATGGGCTAGGTCCCGTCTCAACCCTTCGCGAACGCGGAGGCGAAGGTGCGAACGCGAAGGTCAGGGTTCCAGACCATCGCGAACGCGGGGTGGGAAACGCGACGTAGAGCATCAGCAGCCCCAACCCAATTTCTTCTTCGCGAACGCGGCTACCCTCCCGCGAACGCGAAAAAGGAAACCAGACAGTGAAAATTCTAGTTTTTAGCATTAAGCTCCGAGGGGTCCGAAACTCACCCGAGCCCCCCGGGACCCCGTCCCAAGGCACTGGCAAGTCTGTATTCATGATACAGACTCGCTCGAATTTTCGGAACATGAAAAACAACAACAAAACTCAGAATTTGACCCCAAAACCAAATTGAATCAAACTTAAGAACTTCAAATTCTTGATTTCATAACGATGCGCCGAACCGACCTATACTACTCGGAATGATTCCAAATTTTGCAGGCAAGTCATAAATGACATAATAAAGCTATTCCCAGTCTCGGAATTCTGTTCGGAACTCGATAACATAAAATCACGTTCCAACCCAAATTTCCAACTTAAGGAAATCCTGATTCCCATATTGGGCGCCGAAATGCCCTCGGGTCATCGAAAACCCGTTCCGAACATACGCCCAAGTCCGAAATCATCATACGAAGCTACTGAAACTGTCGAAACTAAATTCTGAGGTTGTTTGCTAAAAATATTGACCGAAGTCAAACTTGGCCAAAAAGGCCAACCTTAAGGAACCAAGTGTTCTTATAGCACTCTAATCACTTCCAAATCCCGAACTGCCCGTCCCCGCAAGTCATAAATCACGAGAAGCCTCTATGGGAAGTTTCATATAGGGGAACGAGTTACTAATACGCAAAACGACCGGTCGGGTCGTTATAGAATGAGCTTTTAAATAAACGTTCGTCCTCGAAGGGGTCTAGAATCGTACCT
Organism: Nicotiana undulata; assembly: GCA_005239495.1. Classification (NCBI taxonomy): domain Eukaryota; kingdom Viridiplantae; phylum Streptophyta; class Magnoliopsida; order Solanales; family Solanaceae; genus Nicotiana; species Nicotiana undulata. The sequence continues at coordinate 47,978 of ML266658.1, forward strand.
GAAGTGCTGAATAGCTGTGGATATCTGCTCCGCATGTCCTCCTCGGACTCCCAAGTTTCCTCCTCAGCTGGTTGGCCCCTCCACTGGACCTTTGCCGCAGAAACTCTCTTGGACCTCAACTGGCGGTCCTGCCTATCAATAATAGCAACTGGCTCCTCCTCGTAGCCCAACTGCTCATCCAACTGAATAGTGCTGAAATCAACCACATGAGAAAAGTCGGCATGATATCTTCGGAGCATGGATACATGAAAAAACGGATGAACTCCTGATAAGTTGGGAGACAAAGCTAGCTCGTAAGCAACCTCTCCGACTCGCCTCAACACCTTGAAAGGACCTATAAACCTGGGACTCAGCTTGCCCTTCTTCCCGAATCTCATAATGCCTTTCATCGGCGAAACCTTCAGTAGAACCTTATCTCCCTCCATAAATGCTACATCCCGCGCCTTCTGATCCGCGTAACTCTTCTGTCTGGACTGAACTGTGCGGAGCCTCTCTTGAATTATCTTCACCCTCTCCAAAGCATCTCTCACTAGACCGTGCCATATAACTTAGCCTCGCCAGGCTCAAACCACCCGATAGGAGAACGACACCGCCGACCATACAAGGCCTCAAATGGAGCCATCTCGATGCTGGACTGGTAACTATTATTGTACGCAAACTCCGCCAAAGGCAAGAACTGGTCCAACTGACCCCCAAAATCAAGCACACATGCTCTGAGCATGTCCTCCAATATCTGAACTGTACGCTCCGACTGGCCATCAGTCTGAGGGTGAAATGCTGAGCTGAGATCTATCTGAGTGCCCAACTCACTGTGCAATTCTCTCCAGAAGTGCGAGGTGAACTGAGGACCTCAAACTAATATAATGGACACCGGCACACTGTGAAACCGGACTATCTCCCGAATGTAGATCTGGGCTAGCCTCTTAGAAGTGTAAGTAGTAGCCACAGGAATGAAATGCACCAATTTGGTCAATCTATCCACAATGACCCAAACCGCGTCAAACTTCCGCAAAGTCCGAGGCAACCCAACCACGAAGAACATAGTGATGCGCTCCCATTTCCATTCAGGAATGGGCATCTGCTAAAGCAGGCCTCATGGCCTCTGATGCTCGTACTTAACCTGCTGGCAATTAAGACACCTAGCCACATACTGCACAATGTCCTTCTTCATCTGCCTCCACCAGTAATGCTGCTTCAAATCACAATACATCTTTGTCGCACCTGGATGAATAGAATACCGAGAACTGTGCGCCTCTGCTAGAATCCTCTCCCTTAGGCTATTAACATCAGGAACACACAAACGGACCTGGAGTCTCAAAACACCATCCTCGCCCAAAGTAACCTCCTTGGCCCTACCTTGGACCACTGTTTCCCTAAGCTCTGCCAAACACGGATCATCGCCCTGCCGGGCCTTAATCTCTCCCAATAATGAAGACTGAGCAACCACATGCGCTAGAACTCGACGAGGCTCCGAAAGATCTAATCTCACCAGGCGATTATCCAAAGACTGAATGTCCAAGGCTAGAGGTCTCTCCTCTGCTGCAATGTAGGCCAAGCTACCCATACTCTCTGCCCTCCTGCTCAAGGCATCTGCTACCACATTAGCCTTGCCCGGATGATAAAGAATGGTGATATCATAGTCCTTCAACAACTCAAGCCACCTGCGCTGCCTCAAATTAAGATCCCTCTACCTGAACAAGTGCTGCAAACTGCGGTGGTCTGTATAAACCTCACAGGACACACCATACAAGTAGTGCCTCAAAATCTTCAAAGCATGAACAATCGCCGCCAACTCCAAGTCATGCACCGGGTAATTCTTCTCATGAACCTTTAGCTGACGCGAAGCATAAGAAATAACTCTCCCATCTTGCATCAACACACATCCCAACCCAATGCGTGAAGCGTCGCAATATACAGTATACATCTCAGAACCGGAAGGTAATGTCAAAACTGGTGTTGAGGTTAATGCTGACTTGAGCTTCTGAAAGCTCGACTCACACTCGTCGGACTATCAAAACGGGGCATTCTTTTGAGTCAATCTAGTCAATGGAGTTGCAATAGAAGAGAATCCCTCCACAAATCGGCGATAATAGCCTGCTAGACCCAAAAAGCTCCTGATCTCTGTAGCTAAAGTAGGACGCGACCAACTCTGAATTGCCTCAATCTTTTGTGGATCCACCTTGATACCCTCTCCGGATACCACATGCCCCAGAAATTCCACAGACTCTAACTAGAACTCACACTTGGAGAACTTAGCATATAACTTCTGTTCTCGCAAGGTCTGGAGCACAACTCTCAAATGCTGCTCATGCTCACCTAGGCTCCGCGAATAAATCAAGATGTCATCAATGAAGACGATGATGAAAGAATCAATATACGGACTGAATACCCTATTCATCAAGTCCATGAATGCTGCTGGGGCATTAGTCAAGCCAAAAGACATCACTAGAAACTCGTAATGGCCATATCTGGTACGAAATGCAGTCTGCGGAACATCTGAAGCCCGAATCTTCAACTGATGATAACCCGATCTCAAATCAATCTTGGAAAACACCCGGGCACCCTGCAACTGGTCAAACAAATCATCGATGTGCGGTAGAGGATACTTACTCTTAATAGTAACCTTATTCAACTGGCGGTAATCAATACACATCCGCATAGACCCATCCTTCTTCTTCACAAATAGAACTGGAGCACCCTATGGCGATACACTCGACCTGATGAACCCCTTAGCCAACAACTCCTCAAGCTGCTCCTTCAACGCCTTCAACTCCTTAGGAGCCATACGATACGGGGGAATGGAAATAGGTTGAGTATCTGGAGCTAAATCAATACAGAAATCAATGTCTCGATCTGGAGGCATGCCGGGAAGGTCTGAAGGAAACACATCCGCAAACTCTCAAACCACTGGCACTGAATCAATAGTCGGGGACTCGGCAGTGGTGTCCCACACATAAGCAAGGTAAGCCAAACACCCCTTCTCGACCAAATGCCGAGCCTTTACGAAAGAAATGACCCGACTGGATGCATTAACTAAAGAACCCTTCCACTCCAACCTAGGCGACTCAGGCATGGCTAAAGTAACTGTCTTGGCATGGCAATCCAACACAGCATGATGAGGAGATAGACAATCCATGCCTAGAATAACCTCGAAATCAACCATGTCGAGCAATAAAAGGTCCGCTCTAGTCTCGAACCCACCGAAGGTAATCACACAAGACTGGTAGACCCAGTCAACCACCACAGAATCACCCACAAGAGTGGACACATATATAGGAGAACCCAAGGACTCACGAGGAACATTCAGAAAATGAGCAAATAGTACTGAAACATATGAATATGTGGATCCTAGATCAAATAGTACTGAAGCCTCTCTACCACATACTGAGATAATACCTGTGATCACGGCGTCTGAGGCCACTGCATCTGCTTTGGCCGGAATAACATAAAATCTAGCTGGAGCACCTGAAGACTAAGCTCCCCTAGAGTGAACAGGAGCTGACTGATCTCCCCCTGAACGGCCTCCCCCTCTAGGACGACCCCTGCCGACCTGTCCTTCACCTCTAGGTGGCTAGACTGCTGGTGCTGGACCCATAGGCTGATAACCCTGCTGCACAGCCTTGCCCCGAAGCCTGGGACAATGTCTCTGCATATGACCTAGATCCCCACACTCATAGCAACCTCTAGGTACCATAGCATGTTGTCCCGAAGAAGAACCCTGAATGGTCGGAGGTCGGTAGGAACGCTATGGCATAGCGCTGAAATGAGCCCTCGCTGGAACACCTCGGGGAGGTGCTGAATATGAAGGCCTTCTGGGATGACCCCTGCTAAACTGACCCCTTCCTCTAACTGGGGAACCTCTGAAATCTCCGGAGTACCTAGCCCTCTTATCCTGCTAACCCTGCTCTCTGATGCTCGATGGGTAACCCTCGATCCTGCGAGCAATCTCTACCACGAGCTGGTAAGGAGTACCCATCTCCACCTCTCGGGCCATGGTGGCTCAAATTCCTGGGTGCAACCCAGCTACGAATCTCCGCACTCTCTCAGCATCTGTATGTAGTATCATAAGTGCATGGCGTGACAACTCTGAAAACCTGGCCTCATAATATGTCATTGACATCTGCCCCTGCTCTAGCTGCTCAAACTGACGCCGCAGCTCTTCTCTCTTAGAGGGTGGAATATATCTGTCTAATAACATCTGCGTGAACCCCTCCCAAGTGACAGGAGGAGAACCTGCTGGCCTGCTGAGTATATAAGATTGCCACCACCTGCGAGCTCTGCCCTCTAACTGGAATGTAGTGAAGTCGACCCCATGAGACTCCAAGATCCTCATGTTGTGCAGTCTGTCCCTGCACCTATCGATGAAGTCCTGGGCATCCTCACCTCGCTCACCCCCGAAGACTGGAGGGCGTAGTCGAGTCCATCTATCCAACATCTTCTGCTGATCGCCCTCTGCAGCTGGCCTGGGCTCTGGTGCTGCTACTACAGGCTGAATCCCACCCACAGGCGGTGTACCCGGGGTATGGTGTACAACTGCTGCCTGTCCTACGGCCTGAGCGGTAGGGGTCTGGACTCCCCCTCCCGCCTGAGAAGTGGCAGGATCTTCTGGAAATAAGCCAGCCTGGGACATGGTGTCCATGAATCTCATCATACGGCCCATGACCTCCTGGAAGCCCGGCACCGTCAAAAAGTCTACTGGAGCAGGAGCTACTGGAGGAACCTCGTCCTGCTCTTCTATGATAGGGTCCTCTGGTGGTGCGACTGGTATAGCTCTGGGACGCCCTCGTCCCCTACCTCTGGTAGGTGCCCTACCCCTGCCTTTACCACGACCTCGAGCGACATGGGTAGCGGCATCTCCCGGATCAGGAATATCAAATGAATGCGTCCTCACCATCTGTGAGAGAATAGAAGAACAAGTTTGAGTATATCATCAATTGCACGATAGAATATGAACATAGAGAGGTTTCCTAACACCCGATAGCCTCCTGAAGATAAGTATTGACGTCTCCGTACCGATCCGCAAGACTCTACTGGGCCTGCCCACAACTCGTGAGACTTACGTGACCCTAGAGCTCTGATACCACGTTGTCACGACCCAAAATCCTAATCCAGGTCGTGATGGCGCCCAACAACGGGGTTAGGCAAGCCAACATAAATTTCACTAAGTGCTCTTCCTTAATTTGATTAAACATTCAACATTTACCGGCACCACATTTGACAAGTTAAAGCATAATATCTAAAGATAATAACCCAATAATAGATAAAATAGCCATAACGAAACGTGAGCGGATATACGCGCATATATATGTACATCTCAAAATCTCAAAATAACCACTACGTGTGTGTGCCACGAACTAGTGTCACGAGTGTCACGGGCATACTAATAGGATAACCAAAAGATAGAATATGCAATCCCACTGTCTGAATAAATAGACGGGAAACAAAAGTAAATGAAACTTCATGGTGCTCCCGGGGATCGCCAGAAGAAAGCAGCTCACCGTGAAGTCAAGTCCGCTACGGTCAATATCTAGATCCGGTCTGATAACCATGTACCAGCCTCAGAACCTGTACAATTAAGTACAAAAGTGCATCATGAATACATAAATAAATATGTACCCAGTGAGTATCCTGTCTAATCTCGAAGAAGTAGTGACGAGAGGTTGACTTGACACTCACTAAGGTCCAGCAGTATAATATAACAATGATAAAATGAAAGCAGTAGACATGTAAGACAATGAGTAGCAAATATGTATATGGCACAGGATATCAAGTAATACAGAAGATAAACAACAAATTCCACTTTCTCTTTCCCCAAATATTTTCCAAATCAATATCCACGAAACAGTACCAAATAGACATGCGCACGCAACAAATAAGACAATCGGCCGGAGTCAAAAGAAATATCTGTGCACTGCCGAGGATCAAATGGCCCGTCCCATAAGTGCATTCTTACCATAGTACAATCTCACCTATGCATTGCCGAGGATCGAATGGCCCGTACCACAAGTGCATCTCTCAATGTAATCATATCATATCATAGTACAAATCTCGTCCATGCACTGCCGAGGATCGAACGGCCCGTACCAAAAGTGCATTCTCAATTATATCATCTCTGTGCACTGCCGAGGATCGAACGGCCCGTCCCAAAAGTGCACCTTTCAATCCGCTGTGGCGTACTTCTCGCTCCCATGAGAGTGGGGGAAATCACACATCGCTCGCGGAATGTAAGTTGCAAAGCGGTCACATGCACATGTAATGCTATTAAAATTTACTTTCCGTAACAAATTCCTTTCAATTATCCAAGTCCATGAACTCTCAGGGAAACAATAATATACATAACATGAATTCTTAACATATAAGTCATTTCAAGACAGAATATATGGCATGTTATGGGCCTAACTAATCGGACATAACAATAGTAGTCGCTACGTACGGACTCTCGTCACTTTGTACGCACGTAGCCCCCTAAACAAATACATACAGCACATAGAACACCTATGGGGACAGTTCCCTCTTACAAGGTTAGAAAGGAGACTCACCTCGTGTTGAATCTACCCCTCGGATCAAGGATGCGCCCGAAACTCTGAACTCTACCCTCGAGGACTCGCAACTAGCCAAATAGAGTACAATTACATCAATTTATGTTCATAAAAGGAAGATTATCCTATTTATTTCCATAATTCATCATTCTTGAGAAATTTCCAAAATTCAACCCCGGTCCCGCACGCTCGAATTCCGAAAATTCTCGAAGGAATCACTCACCCATAGCCTAAGGATCATAATTATGTGATTTCTACTTGAATTAATAGTGATAATTGGGTGTTCATCAGATTCCCAACAACCCTAATTTACTACCCCAAATCTTGATTTTTAATGGTTTAATTAGAGGATTAAACTAGTAATTCATGTTTGGAAAACCCTAGTATTTTCCTCCAAGCTCCAAGGTCTCTAATGGTGATGGAAAAATGAAAGAAGGGGGTGATATCCCGTATTTTAAAGATAATGAACTTCCCAGCTGCCCTTTCATCGCGAACGCGATAGGGGCATCGCGTTCGCGAAGGCCAATGGCCCAGGCCTTAGGAGGCCCTTCTATGTGAACGCAAGATGGGGCCGCGATCGCGAAGGCTAGCCGGGCTAGACCTACGCGAACGCGGTGGGACACAAGCGAACGTGAAGAACAAACGAGCTAGGTCCCGTCTCAACCCTTCGCGAACGCGGAGGCGAATGTGCGAATGCGAAGTTCAGGATTCCAGACCATCGCGAACGCGGGGTGGGAAACGCGAACGCGTAGAGAATCAGTAGCCCCAACCCAATTCCTTCTTCGCGAACGCGGATACCATCCCGCGAACGCGAAGAAGGAAACCAGACAATGAAAATTTTGGTTTTTAGCATTAAGCTCCGAGGGGTCTGAAACTCACCCGAGCCCCCCGGGACCCTGTCCCAAGGCACTGGCAAGTCTGTATTCATGATACAGACTCACTCGAATTTCCGGAACGTGAAAAACAACAACAAAACTCAGAATTTGACCTCAAAACCAAATTGAATCAAACTTAAGAACTTCAAGTTCTTGATTTCATAACGATGCGCCGAACCGATCTATACTACTCGGAACGATTCCAAATTTTGCAGGCAAGTCATAAATGACATAACGGAGCTATTCTCGGTCTCGGAATTCTATTTGGACCTCGATAACATAAAATCATGTTCCAACCCAAATTTCGAACTTAAGGAAATCGTGATTCCCATATTGGGCACCGAAATGCCCCCGGGTCATCGAAAACCCGTTCCGAACATACGCCCAAGTCCGGAATCATCATACAAAGCTACTGAAACTGTCAAAACTAAATTCTGAGGTCGTTTGCTAAAAATGTTGACCGAAGTCAAACTTGGACAAAAAGGCCAACCTTAAGGAACCAAGTGTTCCTATAACACTCTAAACACTTCCAAATCTCGAACCGCCCAGCCCCGCAAGTCATAAATCATGAGAAGCCGCTATGGGAAGTTTCATCTAGGGGAACGGGGTCCTAATACGTAAAACGACCGGTCGGGTCATTATAGAATGAGCCCTTTCACGAGATTTGGGAACGCTACAGAACTATGGTCAAAGAGTGCCCAAACAATGACATGAACGAGGCCATGATATAAAAGACTTTCTACCGAGGTATTAATATCACTAATCAGTGTGTGGTCAACCAACTCGCTGGGGGAAACTTTATGAAGCTATCTTATAATGAGGCATGTGACATCTTGGATGAAATGGCTGACACTTCGTCAGCATGGCAAAGCCGGGCAAATGTGCCCCAGGGTTATCCAAGTGTGATAAATCTCCATAAAGAGTTGCAGGACCATGGGCAGGCCATTGTCGAGCTTACCACCACCATGAATCAACTTGCTAAGGTGCAACTTCAACAAATACAAGGGCCGAAACAAGTGCATGCTATGGAGGGGGTAAATCTTTTGGTTAACAAGCGAGGCCTCGTGGAAATCAAATTCCAAACAACAATGACCAATGCGACCAAGGAGTGAGTGGGTACACTTAAGAGGATTCCTATGATGAGAAAAATGAAGATGTAATGTATACCAACAATTTTCAAGGGAAAAGGAACAATCAAGGGAATAACCAAAAGTGGAAAAATCAAAAGGGTAATTGGAACAACAATAACAACTCTAGCAATTGGGGGAACAACAATCAACAATGGGGAGGTAACAACAACAATTGGAGCGGGAACAACAATAGCAATTGGGGTGGAAATGAAAATCGGGGGTCGGGCTTTCAAAGGCCCTCGATGTATCAACATCCCAACAATCCACCCCCATATCAATCACAAGGTCAAGGTTCCTCAAGCAGTGACATGGTACGGATCGAGCACGTGTTCAAACAAATGATGGAACGGAATGCGAATTCGGATGCTCAAATTGCCTCGCACACTACCTCCATTCGAAATCTTGAAGTCCAAATGGGACAAATCTGTGATGATCCAAGGGGTCGTTTTATAGAATTAGGCTCTGTTCCATGCTTAATAGCCATAAAAAGAATAAAACTAAACACCTCAATTTGCGTGCGCAGTCCAGATGTGAAACCGAAAAGCTTTTATGTGAAAATATGAGAAATAGTGATTTCTAGAAATTAAATTTGATAAAAGTTGACTTTGGTCAATATTTTGAGTAAACGGACCCGGATCCGTGTTCCGACGATCCTGGGAGATCTGCAGTAAAATATGGGACTCGGGTGTATGCCCGGAAATGAATTCTGAGGTCCCAAGCCTTAGAAAGAAATTGTTTTGCTGAAATGTTTATGAATTAAAGAAAAGAAATAATGTTTGAAACCATTGGTATCGGGCCCGTATTTTGGTTCTGGAGCCCGATACAGATTTGTTATGATATTAAAAGGTTAACCGTGAAATTTGGTGAAAAACAGAGTTCGTTTGACGTGATTCGGACATCCGATTGAGAAATTATGAACTTTAAGAGTTCTTGTTGAAAATGATGAGTTTTGAGGTTTAATTCATAGTTCTACATGCTATTTTCATGATTTGATCGCACGAGCAAGTCCGTATGATGTTTCTAGACTTGTGTGCATGTTTCGTTTGGAGCCCCGAGGGCTCGGGTGAGTTTCAGATAGGCCACAACGTGTTTTACACTTAAAATGAACTGCTGATTTTTCATTTTCTAGTGTCTAGGTATTTTGTTCTATGCGATCGCATAGGAAGGTCCGCAATCGCATAGAGTAAAAGTTTGAGGTCCCTATTTTGATGTACTGTGCGAACGCAATGCTGTGTATGCGATTGCATTGCTTCACCTGGGCTAGGCTATGCGAACGCAAGCCAAGCTACGCGATTGCATTGTTTAAAAACATGCCTGGGGGAGGGGCGACCAATACACTATGCGATCGCACTTCCCATCCCCCCTTTCTCTATGTGATTGCATCCCACTTAATGCGATCGCATAGGTCTCCTGTCCAGCTAATATAAATACCTTTTAAAAACCGGGAAGACCTTCTTCTTCATCAAAATTTTGAGGTTTTCAGCCCTAATAACGATTTTCTTCAACAATCTTCATCCCCAAGTCATAGGTAATCAATTCTAAACTCTGTTCTTTCAATTCCTTACTATTTTTCATCACTTTTAATGCAAAAACTAAGAATTTTCATGGTGAAAATTGAGGGTTTGGGTAGAATTAGGGAATTTTGTAAAAATCAAATTTTTACATCAAATTAAGGTCAGATTTCAAAACTAATAGCATATTTGGGTTCGTGGATGAATGGGTAAACATAATTTGGTCCGAACCCCGAGTTTAGACCAAGCGGGCCTGGGGTCGGGTTTTTACTTTTTTGAGAAAACTTAAGAAAAATTATATTTTCCAATAAAGTTAGTTCCTTTAGCATAGATTGATGATATTGAATTGATTATGATTAGATTCAGCAAGTTAGAGGTGAATTCAAAAGGAAAAGCAATAATTGAGCAGTGAGTGGCCTGCGAAATTGAGGTAAGAGTTTGGTCTAACTTTGACTTGAGGGAATAGGACTCCCCACTTGTTTTCTATGTGAAATGCATGGGCATGGTGTATAGGTGAGGTGACGAGTATCTATGCACCACCCAAATTGTTTGTTAAACATGATCCCTTTCCCGTTCCAAACTTAATTGATTCTTGTCTTAATTGTTCTATGTTCATTATTATTTCTATGACTACTTGGCCGTATTATTTTGTTGATAGATATTGTTGTGGTTATTTTGGAAAGAGTATTGGTTGTTTTAGCTGGTTTTCTTGTGGTATAAAAAGGTTGAGAGGTTTGGCATTGTTTTACGAATTATATATATATATATATATATATATATTGACGTTCCTGTTGGTTTCATGGTTGAGAGGATATTGATGAATTTATGAGAAAAAATACAGTTTTTTATTTATAATTGTTGAGACAAAAATATTGTAAAAGGCTTGACCTGAATTATGAAATTTATGAATAAATTGATATGATATGTCTGGTGGGAGCGGGTTGCACGCCGCAGCAAGGAGTAATAAGGGTGGACATGTGAGATCGGGTTGCACGCCGCAACATGAGTAATAAGGGTGATATATTTAGGGAGGAGCAATAAGGGAGGACAAGTGGGAGCGGGTTGCACGCCACAATAAGGAGCGATAAGGGAGGCCATTTATATTTTATTGATTTTCAAAGAAAATAAAGATTTGAAAAGCTTAAATATTTATTTTACTATTCTTCATATTTTGACACTATTTTTACTTAAAGTTAAAGTTTGAAAACTTGGAAATTATTTGAGAATTGGATATAGCTGAGACCTGGAAAGAGTTGACTGAGTTAATTTAAATTGTTACTGTAGTTATTATTATTTAATTGTTTTAGATTTCTTTCTTGCCTTGTTAATTATTATTGTGACAGGTTATATTGTTGATGCCCCGCCTTAGCCTCGTCACTACTTCGTCGAGGTTAGGCTCGGCACTTACTCAGTACATGGGGTCGGTTGTACTGATACTACACTCTGCACTCTTTTGTGCAGATCCAGGTACTAGCCGTTAGTAGAGTTTACTAAAGCAACCGTTCATTCATTTGGAGACATGAGGTATATCTACCAGCGTCCGCAGATCTCGAAAGTCTTCTCCTATTTAATATACGTTGTTTCATTTTATTCAGAACAATTACATGATTTTCTTTCATCCCATTATTTGTAGTATTCTTTAGTAGTTCATGGATTGTGACGCCAGACCCTGGGTTGTCTTAGAGTTATTTATATAGTTATTTCGTGATTCGTTTCATTTAATTGATTATTATTATTATTTTTTGTTGGGAATTATTTTAATTAAGTTCATTTTAAATTTATTTATTTATGCTTAAGTAATTAATTAAGGAAATTAGTTAATCGACTTCTAACATTGGCTTGCCTAGCAAGTGTGGTGTTAGGCGCCATCACGATCCCTAAGGTTGGGAATTTGGGTCGTGACAAAATCTCATAAGCCTTGAACACTCGCCCGAAGGGGGCACTACCTAGTGATGGTGAACCCTAAGGACGGGAACAACAACAACAATACCGTCCATGCAATGGTGGTGACCACAAGGAGTGTTCGAGTGGTGTGGCTATTTCTTCAAAGAAAAAGAGGGTTATTAGTGATGCTGATGACTTGCACCATGATGAGGTTCCTATTGAGGTTGAAAATGTGGTTGAAGAGCCGGTGAATAGTGAAGTGAGGATTGACATCAATGTCAACAAGGAGGAATCACAAAATGACGTGAACCCGTCTAGGGAACACGTAATTGACATACCCGAGCCGGTTGTGCCAAAATCTAAGGCTCCATTGCCTAGGCCTCCTCCTCCCTATCCTCAAAGATTGGCTAAGCAAAAGACGGAGAATCAGTTCAAGAAGCTTATAGATATGATGAAGAGTTTGTCCATCAACGTACCATTAGTTGAGGCTCTAGAACAAATGCCCGGGTATGCCAAGTTTATGAAAGACTTGGTCAAAAAAAAGAGATCCATGGAGTGCGAGACAATCAAGATAACCCACCAAGTGAGTGAAATTGTGCATTCAATGGCACCCAAACTAGAGTATCCCGAAGCATTCACCATTCCTTGCACTATTGGTAGTGCGGACTTTGCCAAGGCATTGTGTGACTTGGGTGCTAGTATCAATTTGATGCCTTATTCTATCTTGAAAACCTTGGGAATTGGTCAACCTAGATCACCTTCTATGAGACTTCAAATGGCGGATCGAACTATGAAGCGATCCTTGGGAATCATTGATGATGTTTTGGTGCGGGTCGACAAATTCATCTTGCCCGCGGATTTTGTGATATTGGATTGTGAGGTCAATTATGAAGTGCAAATTATATTGGGAAGACCTTTTCTTGCAACGAGGAAGGCCTTGGTATATATGGAGGCCAGTGAGCTCACCTTCCGGGTGGGCGATGAAAAGGTCATTTTCCACGTTTGCAAATCAATGCGGCAACCCAATAGCATGGAGATGTGTTCTTTTGTGGACCTAGTCACCGAGGTGATAGTTGATGAGACAAGATCAATGATCAATGTTGAAGACCCCGTGGAAGCAGTCTTAGTGAATCATGATGATGTTGTGGTGGATGGCTTGATCGAGTGTACCAATGCATTGCAAGGCATGGGTTCTTATTCTTATGGACCGCGCAAGCTATCTTTGGATTTGGAAAATCAGAAAACTCCTCCAACAAAGCCCTCAATCGAGGATCCACCTACCTTGGAGTTGAAGCCCCTTCCACCACACCTCAGGTATGAAATTTTGGGTCCTTCTCGTACTTTACCTGTTATACTTTCTTCTTGCCTAACCCAATTGCAGGTAGACTCAATACTTGAAGTGCTCCAAAGGAGAAAGAAGGCCATAGGTTGGACTCTAGCTGATATTCGGGGCATAAGCCGCCTTCTGTATGCACAAAATAATTCTTGAAGATGGTGCAAAGACCTCCGTTGAATTCTTGAAGATGGTGCAAAGCCCTCCGTAGAACATCAGCAGAGGTTGAATGGGGTAATGCAGGAGGTGGTAAAAAGGAGATAATCAAGTGTCTCGATGCTGGGGTCATCTACCCAATCTCTGATAGTGCTTGGACTACTCTAGTCCAATGTGTTCTTAAAAAAGGTGGCATGATAGTGGTGCAGAATGACAAGAATGAGCTTATTCCCACTCGGACCGTGACTGGTTGGAGGGTTTGTATGGATTACCGCAAATTGAACAAGGTGAACCGAAAGGATCACTTCCCTTGCATTTCTTAGACCAGATGCTCGACAGACTTGCTGGGAGAGACTTCTATTGTTTCTTGGACGGATATTTGGGCTACAACCAAATTTTGATAGCTCCAGAAGATCAGGAAAAGACAACCTTCACCTGTCCCTACGGGACATTTGCTTTTTCAAGGATGTCATTCGGTTTGTGCAATGCACCCGCCACATTCTAGCGGTGCATGATGGCAATTTTTATGGATATGGTTTAATATTTCTTGGAGGTGTTCATGGACGACTTCAGCATGGTCGGGGACTCATTTGAGGAGTGTTTGCAAAATCTTGATAAAGTCCTCGCCCGGTGTGAAGAAACCAACCTTGTATTGAATTGAGAAAAATGCCATTTCATGGTCGAGGAGGGCATATTCCTCGGCCATAAAATCTCAAGAGATGGCATTGAAGTGGATAAAGCCAAGATCGAGGTTATCTCCAAGTTGCCTCCTCCAACCTCGGTGAAGGGAGTCCGTAGTTTCCTTGGACATGCGAGATTTTACCGGAGATTCATTGAAGATTTTTCAAATGTGGTAAACCCTCTATGCAAGCTATTGGAGAAAGATTCCAAGTTTTAGTTCAATGAGGAATGTATGAAAGCATTTGAGTTGTTCAAGGAAAATCTAACTACCATACCAATTATCACCGTGCCAAATTGGAGCTCTCCTTTCAAGCTCATGTGTGACTCAAGTGGCGTGGCGATGGGTGCGGTCTTGGGCCAACGGGTGAACAAAATCTTTCACCACATTTATTATGAAAGCAAAACCATAAACTCCTCCCAAGTGAACTACACTGTCACCGAAAAGGAATTGTTGGCTATCATTTTTGCAATGGAAATTTTTTGGCCTTACCTTATAGGCGCCAAGGTGATAGTGCACACCGATCATGTTTAGCTCCGGTACTTAATGATGAAAAAGGATTCAAAATCTAGTCTTATGAGGTGGGTCTTGTTGCTACAAAAGTTTGATCTAGAAATTATTGATAGAAAGGGGAGCGAAAATCAAGTTGCCGATCATCTATCTCCGTTGGAAGAGCAAGGAAGGCCAAGTGATGGCCTTGAGATCAATGATAACTTTCCGGATGAGCAGCTTCTCTCTGTCTCTATGCATGACATGCCATGGTTTGCGGACATCGCCAACTTTCTTGTTACCGGTGTTGTCCCGTTTGAGCTCTCTTCAACCAAAGGAAGAAGCTTAGACGGGACATCTTGGATTACTATTGGGATGAGCCGTATTTGGTCAAAATATACAATGATGGAGTCATCCGGCGTTGTGTCCCCGAGGAAGAACAAATGTCCATTCTTGATTCTTGCCATTCCTCGCCCTAAGGTGGTCATCACGGTGCGACAAGGACAGCTTCTAAAGTCTTGAGTTGTGGGTTTTATTGGCCAACTTTGTACAAAGATGCAAGTGAATTGGTAAAGAGGTGTGACGAATGTCAAAGAGCGGGCGGCATATCAAAGAAGGATGAAATGCCCCTCACAACGATCCTTGAGGTTGATATATTTGATGTGTGGGGCATTGACTTCATGGGCCCTTTTGTTAGCTCATGTGGTAACACTTACATTCTCGTGGATATGGATTATGTCTCAAAATGGGTCGAGGCCGTGGCTTTACCCAATAATGAAGCTTAGAGTGTGGTTGTTTTTCTTAAGAAGAATATTTTCACACGATTTGGGACATCTTGGGCTATCATAAGTGACAGGGGATCTCATTTTTGTAATCGGGATTTTGATTCGTTTCTTGCCAAGTATGGGGTAAATCACAAAGTGTCCACTCCTTACCATCCTCAAGCTAGTGGACAAGTTGAAGTTTCAAATCGGGAAATCAAGAACATTTTGTCCAAGACCGTGAATGCAACTAGGACCGATTGGTCTAGGAAGCTTGATGATTCTCTTTGGGAGTATATGACTGCCTTCAAAACCCCAATCGGTATGTCCCCATACCGGTTGGTGTATGGCAAAGCATGTCATCTACCAGTGGAGTTGGAGCATAAGGCACTTTGGGCTTTAAAGAAGTTGAACTTGGATTGGGACACTGCTGCAAATCTTCGTGTTGATCACCTTAATGAGCTTGATGAGTTTAGATTCCATGCCTATGCAATCTCTTCTTTGTACAAAGAGAAAATGAAGTATTTGCATGACAAATATTCTAAGGATCGAGAATTCAAAGTGGGATATTTGGTGTTACTCTTCAACTTAAGGCTTCGTCTCTTCTCGGGCAAACTCAAGTCAAAGTGGAGTGGTCCATTCGAGGTGGTGTTGGTTACACCCTTTGGTGCCCTTGATCTAAAGAACAAGAATGGTGAAATTTTTCGTGTGAATGGGCATCGAGTCAAACACTACTTGGGGAAATTTGAAGATAGCCACGTGGTGGCTTGTTTGAAATTCACTTGATCATGGTAACATGCGTCGTGCCGCGACGTTATATCAGGCGCTTCTTGGGAGGCAACCCAAGTGTTTTCTTTTATTTCTTTTTGTTTCTTATTGTTAGAGTAGATTTTTCTTGAACTAACCTGTTTGTGAAGTTGGTGTAGGATTTGGTGGATGCAGTGCATGAACAAAGTTTAAAAAAACTGGGCTAAATGTTCAGATACGCTGGAGCGGTCAAAATTCTGCGATCAACGGTCTCGAAAATGCTGCAGTGTAAATCTTTCGCTGACGCGGTCTTGTTGAGACAAAAATCAAGCTCTTTGAATCTCCATTCCTCTGCAGCGAATGGAATTCCACTGACAGCGGTGGGATTCCCCTGTAGCGGCAAAATTCCGCTGACATCGGTGAAGTCTCAGGCCCAACTCTTCAAAAAGAAGAAAAGTGTGTTCAGCGATAAAATTACGCTGCCGCGCTAGGTAAGTCGGTGGGGTCCCTGATTTTAAGTATAAATATTGAGGGACCCCCTTCTTTTACCCTTTTCACTCATTTCCATCTCAGACCACTGATATTACTGCTCCTCATTTCAGTGTGCATCCAAGACCCACTCTTCTCATATTTTAACATCCTACATCCTCATCTAACAAGTGGTATGTTCATAATCATTGATTTTATTTGTAGATCTTTTTCATCTTTTTGTTTGTTTTTCTTAGTTTTCTTGTCTAAATCAAAGATATTGGAGCCCTAATTCTTAAGCATGATTCACGAATGTGTTATAACTTGTGGGGTAGTGATTTCTTGTTTCCTAAGGGGATATAGGGTTCTTATTTTATGTGTTTCATGTCAAAATTTTCAAAATTGGTAAAACCCTTGTTTGAATACTACTGTTAGTGCACGTAATTGTTGAATTCCGTTGCAACGGACCAAAAATCCACTAACAGCGGAATCATTTGAAGGTTATCATTTTTAATGGCAATTTTTTTCTGCAGCGGACCACAATTCCGCTGATAGAGGAACCATCTGAGGCTATTATTATTGACCAATGAAAACCGGGGAAACGGCCAAAAATCCGCTGCCAACGGTGGCCTTTCGCTGCAACGGTCATTTTTCCGCTAGGCGCGGTTTGAAAGTTCAGAGAGTTGGGTAGTTTGAGTCCCCTCTTTCCACTGCAGCGGCCAAAAATCCGCTGACAGCGGTGGACCTTCAGCTGCAAAGGTAAATTTACCGCTGACAGCGGAAGTCTGTGTTGCCCATTGTTTTGTTCTCTGCACCAGATATGTCTGTGCTTTCATTAGGTACTTGTGTACCATGTTTTAACAACCTTCTTTGACATGTTAGCAGAAAATGGTTAGATCACGAGGAGGAGCAGACAAGCAACCCGGGAGGATGACTCTTCAAGGGGTTGGGGCAAGGGAAAACATCAGGCAGGCCCCGTAGGTCCGACAAAGACCATTGGGAAGAAGCAAACACAAAAAAGGCCAACTCCCGACCAATGTGAATCAAGTGAATATGTCCCCTCCAGGGAAGCTTCAGAGGGAAACAATGGAGCAGCCTTAGGAGAGGCATTGTCCCAACCCAGGAGGCTTGTCAACGAGCCTACTAGCTCAGACTCTTCGGACAGTTTGGGTCTTTCCAGTGACTCCACTCCACCCTAGGATACCGATGCAGCATCTCAGTCCACCGCCCATACTTCTATGAACTTTGATAGTTCAGATGACACTCCAGATGATGGCAGGGGTGGTGACACCCAAGTGCAGACAACATGACTTCTCCGGACTAGAAACCCATTAGTGTGGTAGGATCAGTTTGTTTCTGAAACGGCCTACCACAAATTAAGAGAGTGGTGGCCCCAGAGGTCACTGATCCCTGAGAGGCCTTTCATTGTTAGGGATCTGCTACCTCACAACCCTAATGTAAAGAAGCAATTAGAGGAAAGGGAGGGGTGGAGCTTCTTCACTAGAAAGGTCGAGGATGCAAATGAGTATCTTGTGAAGGAGTTTTATGCCAATGTAACCCACACAAAAAGGGATACATATCTTACCCAGGTTCGAAACAAGAAGATCTTGTATAATGGGAGTGCATTCAACGACTATGCTGGCTTTGCTAATGAATATGAGACTCGCTACAAGGAGAAAGTGACCTTGGGTGATTTGGCTCGTCCTTGGTTGGCTTCTATTATTGCTATCCCGGGGACTACTCCATCTTGGTTGACTGCGGGTTCCACCATCCACAGGAACACACTCAGATTTGAGGCCAAGGGATGGGCGACCTTTGTTTGCAGCCGGATAGATCCCATCCTTCATGACAATGACATGCCTCTCTCTCGGGACTTGATTGTTAGAGTAATTATGGATGGCATCCCGATTAATGTCGGGAATATCATGGTCAGGGTGATTGACCAGATCATGTAGAGAAATAAAGCCTCTTATCCCTTTCCAACTTCTTTACCATGTACTTTAGGGATATGGAAGTTGAGGGAAGGGACTTTGATGTTACAGTTAGGCCGAAATCAGCTTTTTCATGGTATAGTCTTAAAGGTCCGGACAACCCCAAGGAAAAAGGGAAAGCCACCACATCTACTGCCCTGGTACTTCTACTACTGCTGAGGGGCCCATTGTTGCTGCCATCCCGGAGTCTTCCTCGGGTCCTTCCATGACCATTCCAGTCCCAGTGCCTACATCTTCCACTTACCCTCAGACTGCCCTGAGGGTGTCTCGGACTCTATCTGGTATCACCAACTGGCTGCAGGTAGCTTCTTCTAAGCTCACTGATCTTTCTACCATTGTTGTAGCTCAGTCAGCTCCAGCTCAGATTACACTACCTCCAACACTGGAGGAAACATTAAAGAGCCTGGTTGATAACCAGAAGAAGATCATGGAGACCCTGGACAAGAATGGGAAGGACATTCACTCTTTAGGCAAGTTTGTGAAGAAAATGAAGAAGTATCAGGATGATATGAAGAAGGTTTAGGTGGATATGCAGACGACTCAAGATGCTCTAAAGAAGGAGGTCGCGAAGCTCGCAGCGGCGGGGACATCCCCCTGGATTTGTTGATAGGAGACTCTGCACCCACTGATCAGGCTGCACAGGTCCAGGAGCCGGAGCTTACATCAGCCCCAGTTCGTAGAGGATCCATCCCACGGACTGATGATATTGTGATTTAGCTTGAGGAGCCAGATGAAGAGACCTCCTCAATGCCAAAGGACCCTGCTCCAACCACTGTCACTGTGCCTTCTTCTACAGCTGATCCTGACCCCATGCGGACAGAGGCACCATAGGGAGTTTTCTTTTACTCTCTCTCACCCATTTTCCCTTTTCTATATTTTTGGGAATTTAGCATTGAGGACAATGCTAATTCTTATTGGAGGGGGTGGCCTCTATTTGGTGATTCAGATACTTTGACATTTTTTGGGATGTAATAACTTCTGATACTATTTTTCTTTTCCTTATTTGCATTTTCGTACCTTTAGTTTGTTTTACTTTTGGTATGTATATATTCGGTTTCCTTTCTTATGTATATATTCATTCCCCTCTTAATGTATATTCGTCTTAATCCCCTATTGTACATATTCATTTCTACTTTTCATATTTTACTTTATAACTTCTTTAGCTTTTCCATTTATAGTTTAACTTCTTATTTCATTTAGCTTCTTTTTGAATTTATAGCTTTTTCTTTACTTTTTGCGTTATCAATAAGCCCCTGGTTTTCTTAAGGCCACAATTCTTTCCAAGGGTGGAAATTGTGCAAACCGGGTGTCCCTTCCCTACGACGAACGGTGTGACGACCTTCTTAAGGGATTGAGTCCGTTTTTTGTTTTTGTTTTTCTTTTCCTTTTCCTTTGTTTTGGTAGTAGTAAATAAATGTGACTCAAATGAGCTTCACTTGGCACCAACATACTTACCTTTGACCTCATGGTTAGAGACAAGTTACAAACGAGTCTAGTTCTAATTGTGACCCTTAGAGTCTTAAGTTGACTAAAACTATCGTCGGGTGGTGTTTATAGCCATATGTGAGTTTTCAATCTGAAACGAGGTTGTTGTGGGCCCTCAACTCTTGCTCTTTAACGATCCTGAGGTTTGAGAGGTGAGGCTTGAGTTGTATATCCTGAGTGCCGTGCCTGAAAGTCTAGAACTTGCCCTAAGTGTTTTTTAGGCGAAATCTTAAGTTAGCTCGACTTGTGAAATGATCATACGATTTCCTTGAGTCCCTGTTGAAATTAAAGACTTCCAAAGCCTACCATGACAATATCCTTAGTCAACCCCTTTTGAGCCTAAGCCTATTTGTTCAAGAACCATATTACAAACCTTCATCCGTTCTCTAATGACCCTCTCTTGGCAGCCATTCTTTCCTTGATCACTCATGATGAATAATAGTCAAAATCATAAGTTTGGGGGAGAGATGAGGAAATTCATAGTGATGAAAGGAACTGTCATAAAAGGAATGGACAATAAAAAGGTTGAAAAGCAAAACAAGTCAAAAAGAAAAGCAAAGGGTTAAAAGGAATCAATAAAGCAAAGTTGAAAAGGCTTGGAATGATGAAAAAGAAAGAAAAAGGGAGAAAAGTGAGCTTCAAGTAAAAGAAAGAGCGACATTGAGTCTCTCTAAGTTTCCCCAAGGAAGAGTATATGACTCAAAGAGTCAAGAAAAACATGAGCCAAAATGTGAAAAATGAAACTAGAGATGTTCTATCATAGTTCATCATGTCCAAATTTGATCCAAAAAGCCTTCATTACATCCCGTTAAAGCCCTATAGGATCTCAAGTTGAGTGAGCTTACATTAGTGGTGATTTACACGAGGGGCAAGCCTATGGTACTTAAAGCCGGACTTGTGGCATTCTTTTGAGAGTGAGAGAGCACCCCTTGATAATCCCAATTCTGAGAGTACATTCTATACGGTGAGATAAGCCATGGAGAGTAGAGGAGAAAGAGTCTGGGATCCACAGTAATTTAGGTGAAAGAGAGAAGCTCTTTGACGAATTGAGTTAACTCTTGAAGCTTTGGTGTCATATTAGATCTAATGAACTAAGAAAGTCATTGCATAATCTTGTCAATAATAATTGTTAGTCCCAATTAAAGCTTGATGAAGTCACATTTGAACAAGCTGAAATACTTTTTCTTTTGTTTACGGAGGTGGGAGTTATCTTATTTGCTTTAGGACACGAAAATACTTAAGTTTGGGGGAGTTGATAACTAGGGATTTGTACCTATTATTTACTCTCGTTTTCTTAGGTTTTGAGGTAAAATTGCATTAAAATACTCCCGAAATTTGATGCAAGTTGTTTAAATTGTAGGATTTGAGTTGAATTGAAGATATTGACTAAAAATGACTCAAAGAGGAGCAAAACTTGCACTGTCCCAGAACCCAATAGAAGCGCTGAGAGCTCCAATATTCCGCTGTAGCAGTTGTCACTTCGGTGCAGCGGAATTCCTTCCGCTGCCCCGGTTAAAACTTCAGAGAGTGTGTTTTTGAGACCCAGTTGAGCCGCTGTCCACGCCAAAATTCTACTGCAGCGCCGTCCTCTCTGTTCTAGCATTCAAATATCCATTGGGAGCGGATTCCCAAGATTAGAGACTTGCCAACATGGGACATTCACAATAGCGCGATTAGCGGTATTATTTCGCTGTCGCACTTTTAGGAACCGCTGCGACGCTATAAAATTCCGCTGGGAGCGGAATGTAGCTTCAGAGAGTGCCCAGGTCGAGAAACGCTACATCGGTTATTATTCCGCTATAGCGAAAGCCAATATGCTGGAGCGCTTAGAGTTCCGCTGGGAGCGAAATCTCCGTCGGGGCAATTTTGTCAAGTATTTTCAACCTTGTATAAATACAACTTGTTCTCATTTTTAGGGTATCAGACGTTAGAGTGAGCCCGTGAATAGGGCTTTTATTCCGTTTTGAGTAATTTTAGCTTAGATTCTACAATACTTCTTAGATTGTTTTCTTTAGTCAACATTTATGGGTGTAATTTCATCATCTGTTTTAGTTTCTTCCATGAAAATGAGTAGCTAGACCCTCAAGCTAGGATTGTGACTCAACCCTAGTGTGGGTAACTAATGGGTCTTCTATTTTAGGATGAATTTGTGATTCGGCGTTTGATTTTTAGTCTATTTCATGCTTAATTCATTGGGTTAGTGGTTGCAAACACTAATTTATGCTTTTTTGACTAGGGTCATTCTTGACAGAGATGACCCAAGTCTAGGTAAATAGGTTAACAAGGTATTGGGATGAAATCAAGAGATTGATAATGTAACGACCCGACCGGTCGTTTCGTAAGATTAGCCCCGTTTCCCCTATTTCTGATTTATAATGTGTTGTTCAACTCGTTTATGTTGTGTTGGGTCGATTGGCTCGGGTTCAGAGTGATCGCGGTGAGAAATGAGACACTTAGTCTCTTAAGTTGGCTTAATGGTTGGAAAAGTCAATCGGAAGTTGACCTATAGGTAAACGACCTCAGAATGTGGATTTTATGGCTCAGCTAGCTTCGTTAGGTGATTTGGGACTTAGGAGTACATTCGGAATGTTATTTTGAAGTCCGGAGAAGAATTAGGCTTGAATTGACGAAATTGAGCTTTTGGCAATTTCTGGTCGGCTGTGGAAAATTAGCTATCGGGGTCGAAATGGAATTTTTGAATTTGGATCAGGTTCGTAGTGTTATTTTTGATGCGCGTGCAAATTTTCAGGTCAATCGAACGTGTTTTGGGTGGTTTCGGCATCATTGGCAAAATTTAGAAGTTTCTAAGTTCCTAGGTTTGAATCAAAGGTGAATTTGGTGTTTTGGCGTTGTTTTGAGTGTTTCGAAGGCTTGACTAAGTTTGAATTAGGTTGTGGGATGTGTTGGCATGTTTGATTGAGGTCTCGAGGGCCTCGGGTGAGTTTCAGGTGGTTAACGGATCAATTTTTGGACTTTGAACTTGGTAGATTTTCTGGTGTTGTTGCAGAGAATCCTTGTTCTTCGCGTTCGAGGTGGGGTCTCGCGTTCGAGAAGAGCAAATGGGGGAGCTGGGGATTTTTTTCTATCCGTTCGTGAAGGGATGGATGCAAACTCGGAGGTTTGGGTGAAGTGTTCTTCGCGTTCGCATTATGATGCCCCCGTTCGCGAAGGGAAGTTAGCAGCTGGGGGACCCTAAATATTTGGTCTACGCGTTCGCATTTGGTGGTACGCATTCGCGTAGCTTAAGGCTGACTAGGCATCGCGTTCGCGTGAGTGGGATGCGTTCGCGTAGTGTAAAGAGAATGGTCAGTTGGATTGTTTTATGCGAATGCGTGCGTGTGGCCGCGTTCGCGAAGGGTAATAATTGGGCAGAATCTTTTTAAGTTCAAAACGAGGGTTTAGTCCATATTTTCAAAAGCCCATTAGAGAGCTCGAGATAAGGTGAAATTTAAGGGGATTTTCAGAGGAGTTATTGGGGTAAGTATTCTTCACTCGCATCTGGTTCAATTTCATGATTTAGTCTTGAATTTCATCATTTAATTTGAGAAATTCGAGTGAAAATTGGGGAAAATGGGAGGAAAGTTTGAGAATTTCTTTTGGTGATTTGAATGGGTAATTGAGGTCGGATTTTGATGAATTTGATATGGGTAGACTCGTGAGGGAATGAGGATTCTAGTTTTGTGATTTTATCGAATTTCGAGAAGTGGGACCGGGGGTCGGATTTGGCCAATTTCAAGATTTTTGGTTGAATTTGATAAATTTCGAGTGGGCTTCGTTCCTTGGCATATTTTAATCATATAAATCTGATTTTTGGTAGATTTGGAGCACTCGGAGGCCGAGTCTAGAGGCAAAGGCACTGTGGACTAGGATTTTAGCCAGTTTTGAGGTAAGTAACGTTTCCAAACTTGGTTCTGAGGGTTCGAAACCCCGAACTATATATATGACTATAATTAAGGTGACGCACATGCCAAGTGACGGGCGTGCGGGCATGCACCGAATGATTTGGGGCCTAGCTCATCCCATGGTGCCGTCTAGTAGATATTACAGATTGATATCCGCACTTTTATTGATGTAGTTAATGTGAACATGCTAGAAATCATGCTATGTAAAATGCTAGGGATTCACGCCGAAAATGCTGAGACTCGAGTGGTCGTATATTACTGTCTCCTTATGTGTTTATTTGATTTTATATACTCAGTCCTGTCATAGCATATCATTTCATGCCTCAGTCTCGGTAATTGTTAATATTTTACATATTTATCATTGTTTTGGGCTAATTCATGCATCTGTTAGCTCATGTGAGCGAGATTGGAGAGTAATGACTGAGTGAGGCCGAGAGCTTGTTATTGAGACAGGTACAAGATCGGACTGCACACCGCAACGATACTCTGATCATGCCTTCGTTGGCTTGATATATCGCTTGGGCTAATAGGAGCCCCTTCGGAGTCTTTACACCCCTAGTGAGCGCATTGATATTTGAGGGATGGATCTTCCCTAGACATGGATCTTGTCTGAAGTGATGATATTTGAGGGATGGATCTTCCCTGGACATGGATTGTATTCCGAAGATGGATCTTCTCCGTGGGGCTGGATTGGCCTTCCTTAGTACGAAGTGGCTACGGTCACCGATGTTTATGTACATTTCTGTATTGGTAAAAAAAAAAAGAGTTTCACACGTAAGGTGATTCATGACAACTCAGCCAGCTATGTGGACCAAGGGAAACGCGACAGCTGGATATGATGCTATAAAGAGGTACGGAACAAAGAGTTGTGGATCAATAAACCTACGAAGTAATCAGTCACGGGAAACTCAACCTGATTGAGAAAGAAAAGAGACACAGTCAGAATGAATCCAGACAAAGCTATGGGCAGATTCAGGGATCCTCAAGTAATGACTCATACGTTATGTAACCTTCATACAACAGTTACAGTTATCTTTTGTAACTCCCCATTAATGTAATAATTAATCATTAATGGACGATCGTTGACGTTATATTAATAAATCCCTTATATAAAGGAGGGGAGGATAACTTGTAAAGATCATCTGAACTTTGAATATAATACATTTTACTTTCTGAGCATCATACTATTGCATTTTACTTATTCTTCTTTATTTAATAATATTTTCTTGATTATCAGTAACCCGCGTTCATCCTAATAATAGCTTTTGTCAAAGGATCTAATCTTTTGGTTAAACAAATTGGTTCCGTTACCGGGAATCTGATAATCTTAGTTTGCTTTTCAATTGATATCCTCTAAACTATGTCGAACTCCAACGACAACAACCAGCAGAGTAATGGAAGCCCAGTTCCATCACCTCAAGGAACCCCACGTGGTTCAAGGGAACCATCCCTGGAAAGATCTGATAACAACCGCAATAACAATGAGCAAACGGTAGAACAAGATCGAATAAAGCAAATGATTGCAGAGTATGTAGGACAAGCTTTGCATGGGGAATACCGGCGGCACCACCTGCATCGCTGACACCACCTCCAAATAATACTATCACCATGGAAAATCCTCAGTCTGGGTTGGCAAACTCAGCAACGGGTGACACTCCCAACAAATCTCTCAAAGCGAGACCATGTATGACTAATAACTCTGAATTACAAAATTTACTGCTAACCATGCAGAAACAGATGAAGGAACAAAACGATCGAATCGAGCAAATTCCTGGAGTACCACCTGTTATCAAGGGCATTGATGTTGATAGATACTCTCAACAACCTTGGAAACCAAGCGCAACACCCTTGCCTATACCCAAGAAGTTTAAAATGCCTGACGTTCCTAAGTATGATGGAACAACTGACCCATGCGACCATGTGACCGCTTTTACTACTGGAGTAAAGGGCAACGATTTAACAAAACAGGATATTGAGTCAGTCCTTGTCAAGAAATTCGAAGAAACACTTACCAAAGGAGCTCTAACTTGGTATTCTCTTCTCCCTGAAAATTCTATTGATTCTTTTGCTGAGCTTGCAGATTCTTTCATAAAATCACACTCTGGAGCACAAAAAGTCGAGAAAAGAATGGAGGACATATTTAAAATAAAGCAAGGAGACACAGAACTACTCCGTGAATTTGTAGACAGGTTCCAATGAGAAAGAATGCAATTACCCAGTGTGCCTGATAACTGGGCAGCCATGGCATTCGCAAGTAATCTAAATGACAAAAGCTCGGAAGCCACGAGGAGACTCAAAGAAAGTCTAAGAGAATTCCCAGCTACAACGTGGAATGATGTATATAACAAGTACACTACTAAACTTAGAATAGAAGAAGATATCATTGCTCGTTCCAGAGATGAAGATCATTCCAGATCCAGACGTTCTGAATCAAACAAGATATCAGGTAAAAACAGGTACGATCCTTACTTAGGACCATCGAGGCATGAAACTCGTCCCAGGTTCGAAAACACTAGGTCAGATTATAGACCACCAAGCAGAGATATGGGCTCATCCTCATCCAGATCCAGAAAGGATCAAGATGAACGACCTAGAGGTAATGCACGCATTGGGGATCATACCTTTAATGTAAGTACTCCTGAAATTGTTTCAATACTAAGAAATATGGGGGATAAGGTTAAATCGCCCAAAGAAATGCGGTCAAACCCAAATAAAAGAAATCTAGATTTCTGGTGTGAGTTCCATAATGATCATGGACACAGGACTGCAGATTGCAGATTTTTACAAGGTGAAATAGAACACTTATTGAAACAGGGCTATATAACAGAATTATTTAGTGATAAAGGTAAACATGCATATATGAAGAACATGCAGGAGCCCCCGAAGCCTCCTTCTCCAAAAAGAACCGTCAACGTGATACATGGAGGAGATGAAGTGAACAGAATAATTTGAAAATTAGCCTCGAAGGTCACAATTACCCACGGAAAGCGGATTTGAGAAAATCCAGATGAAGATGATATAACCTTTGACAATGCATATTTTGGCAGACTAATGCTTCCCCATAATGATGCTCTGGTAATATCCTTACTCATTCATGACACTAACATTAAAAGAGTGTTGATTGATCCAGGTAGTTAAGTCAATATCATCTTGTTAAGAGTCGTGGAAGAAATGCTCATGGGAAATCAGGTGATCCCAAGGGCGCGAGCCATATCTGGGTTTGATAACTCTACGGTGATAACCAAAGGAGAGATCGAACTTAGCACTTACGCCGAGGGAATAATTAAGAACACCAAATTCCAAGTCATTGATACTGACATGGCTTATAACGTAATTATGGGAAGGCCTTGGATCCACGACATGAAAGCAGTACCCTACACCTTACACCAGGTAATTAAATTCCCCTCAGAATGGGGAATCAGACAAATTAGAGGTGATCAACAGACCTCCAAAAATATAAATTATGTGGCACTTTATAACAAAAAAGAGACGGAAGAATCAGAAAATAGAGAAATCTTTCAAACATATGTCACCAGCCAAACAGGTATAGAAAAATTACTGACCAAACAAGTACGACATAAGTAGATGTTCAAACAGGTACGAGAGGAGATACCCACGAGAAGGTGAATCCAGTCACCACGGAAGATGCGTTGGACCACATAGATGTAGACTCCAGACCAGACGTCATTCATGAACCGGAAGAAGACGAACACATCAAAACAACTACGGAAGAGCTCGAAGCTGTTCCATTTTTTGAACAAAAACCTGAACAAAAGGTGTATGTAGGCATGAGGCTAAGCCCCAGTCAAAAAGGTACATTAATTGATTATTTAAAGGCTAACGCAGATTGCTTTGTGTGGTCCCACTCAGATATGATAGGTATTCCACCAGAAGTGATGACTCATAAACTAAATGAAGATCCATCCTTCGTACCTGTTAAACAGAAAAAAGAAAGCAAGGACCATTCAAGAACCAAGTGATTGACGAAGAGGTACAAAAACTCTTGAAAATTGGTTCGATACGAGAGGTAACGTACCCTAACTGGTTAGCTAATAGTGTGGTGTTACCGAAAAAGAATGGCAAATGGATGGTATGCGTAGATTATACAAATTTAAATAAAGCATGCCCCAAAGATTCATTCCCATTACCACATATAGATCAAATGATTGATGCTACCGCAGGTCATGAATTATTAAGCTTTCTAGATGCATATTCTGGTTATAATCAGATTAAAATGGATCCCTCAGACGAGGAAAAAACCTCCTTCATTACGAACAGGGGGACTTACTGCTATAAAGTCATGCCTTTTGGCTTAAAAATGCTGGAGCCACCTATCAAAGGCTAGTGACTAAGATGTTCCAGGAATATCTAGGAAAAACAATGGAAGTTTACATTGATGATATGCTGGTAAAATCAACACGGGCGGAAGACCATTTCCAGCACCTTTCTATTACTTTTGACTTTTTACGCATGTATAATATGAAGTTGAATCCAGAAAAATGCGCTTTCGATGTACATCAGGTAAATTTTTGGGTTTCCTTGTATCAAACAGAGGAATAGAGGTAAATCCCGCTCAAATTAAAGCTATAGAAGAAATACCTGATATACTAACAAATAAAAAAGAAGTTCAAAGACTATCGGGGAGAATAGTAGCTTTGGGAAGATTTATTTTCAGGTCTTCCAAAAAAAAGTTTTAAATTCTTTTCAGTCCTCAAAAAGCAGAATCAATTCGAATGGACTGAAGAATGTCAACAGGACCTCAAGAATCTGAAGGCTTATCTATCAAAACCTTCGTTGCTATCAAAACCAAAAGAAGGGGAAAGATTGTACATCTACTTAGCAGTCTCAGAAATTGTTGTAAGTGCAGTATTGGTAAGAGAAGATCAAGGTAAAAAATCTCCTATTTATTATGTAAGCAAAACTTTACTAGATGCTAAAACCAGATATCCACATCTAGAAAAGTTAGCCTTGGCTTTAATAATGGCATCTAGAAAATTACGACCATATTTTCAATGTCATCCAATCACTGTTGTGACTTCATATCCTTTAAGAAATATTTTGCATAAGCAAGAACTATCAAGAAGATTAGCCAAGTGGGCCATAGAATTAAGTGAGCATGAAATAATATATCAGCCTAGGACTGCAATTAAGTCTCAAATATTAGCTGATTTTATTGCTGACTTTAGTAATAGCATTGTCCCTGAAGTGGAAAAGGAGTTACAACTCTTTAACGGTGCTAATCCAGGTCTATGGACCCTATTTACTGATGGCTCTTCCAATGTAAAAGGCGCCGGCTTAGGCATAGTCTTAATATCACCCACGGGTGAGAAGACACGACAGGCTATTAAATGTTATCCTATAACTAACAATGAAGCAGAGTACGAAGCTGTCATTTCATGACTAGAACTCGCACGAGAACTCTCAATAGAGCAAATCGTAATTAACAACGACTCCCAACTGGTAGTAAATCAGATGCAGGGGACTTACATCACTCGAGAGACTCGGATGCAACAGTATCTGGAAAAGGCACGAGAGCTCGTAAGACAATTTAAAACATGGAAGGTAATACAAATACCTAGGGAGGAGAATGTAGAGGAAGATGCATTGGCTAACCTCGCAGCAGTCACGAAAGTAACAAACAAAGACAATGCAATCGTCGTTCATCTATTCCATTCAGCGATCGACCAGGACAGAAATGAGGTAACTTTCAACAATTTAACATGGGATTGGAGAAACGAAATTCTTAATTTTTTGCAGAATGGCACCGTACCTGAAGACAAGAAAATAACTCAAGCACTTCGCCGCAAAGCTGCACGGTACTGCCTCATTCGCAATTCACTATATCGCAAGATATTCGGAGGGCCCCTAGCTAAATGCCTCAGACCTAATCAAACAGAGTTTGTGATGAAAGAAGTCCATGAAGGACACTGTGGAAATCATTCAGGAGCGAGATCCTTGGTAAAAACCCTAATCAGAGCCGGGTACTATTGGCCTAAGATGGAAGAAGATGCCGAGAACTTCGTATCTAAATGCGACATGTGCCAAAGGTTCGCCAATAACATGCATCAACCAGCGGAATTGTTGCATCCAATTATATCTCCATGGCCATTCATGAAATGGGGTATGGACATAATGAGGCCTCTTCTCCCAGCTAAAGGATAGGTACGGTTTCTACTCGTACTTACCGATTATTTCACAAAATTGCTAGAGGCAGAAGCATTCAAAAAGGTGCAAGAAAAGGAAGTTAAAAGCTTATTATGGCGAAACATAATATGCCTCTTTGGAATACTGAAGTAAATCGTGTGTGATAATGGCCCACAATTCATAGGCTCTCAAATCACAGACTTCTTTGAAAGTTGGCAAATCAAACGGATCACTTCAACACCATACCACCCCGTGGCTAATGGTCAAGCTGAGTCAACAAATAAAATCATCATCAACAATATAAAGAAGCGGCTAGATAAAGACAAAGGAAATTGGCCTGATGAATTACCAGCGGTATTATGGGCATACAGAACAACATCAAAAACAGCCACGGGAGAAACTCCCTTCGCACTTGTCAATGGCTCAGAAGCATTAATACCCGTGGAGATTGGCGAACCAAGCATAAGGTTTATAACAGTCACGAAGGAAGCAAACGATGATGAGTTAAGGACTAATCTAGACCTGCTCGAACCACGAAGGGAAGCATCATTAATACGGATGGCAGCTCAAAAACAAATCATAGAGTGTTACTACAACGTAAAGCTCATCTCAGATACTTCAAGATTGGGGACTTCGTCCTCAAAAAAGTCTTTCAATCTACTAAAGAAGAAGGCACAGGAAAGCTAAGTCCAAATTGGGAAGGACCATACAAAGTCCGAGGCATAGCTGGGAAAGGCGCCTACGAGCTAGAAGCTATGGACGGCAGAATCCTACCGACAAGCTGGAATGCCATCCACTTGAAGAAGTACTACTTCTAAGGAAAAGAATTACCCCCGGTCAGGTATCACACGTTCGATTTTATTTTGAACATTTAAAATTTTACTAACGTTTTTAGGTGATAGTCATAAAGCTAACCCATCACCAGATGATGATATTAGACCTACAAAGATGCGAGGAAATAACTGAATTTCCGGTCTAGGGTTACACTTTCTGATGGATGTTTTAAAGGGTTAGGCAGTCATCATCTTAAAAACTATATACCTTCGAGTCCCGCACAATTTTCCTTTTCAGGGAAAGGACCACAAGGAAGGAATAGTCAAGTGCTCGAGATTTCATTCTTCAAAGCTCAAACACTTGGGGGACTATACAGTATGGAAGTCTAAGACGAAACAAAGAAGACTATCAAAAAGTCAAAGCTCGAGCCTGAAGATCCATCTACCCAAGAAGTCAAGTGATACAAGCAGAATCGAAAGAGCCGAAGACTCAAATACAAAGCCTAATTCAAAAAACCTTCGAACATGTTCAGGTTGAAAGGCAAAATATTAGCCACGAGGAAGAAATGCACATCTTTGTACTTATTCAATACTGTTGTAACAAAAACAGTTAGGGGTAAAGGATCATCATCATTGTACTCATTCAAAAAACTGTTATGATTTAAAACAGTTACGAAATCTCTGTACTCATATAGAAAACTGTTATCAAATAAAACAGTTACGGATGAAAGACCAAAATCCTTGTATTCAAATAAAATAGTTACGGATGAAAAATCATTTCCCTCATACTTATTAAAAATTGTTGTTAACAAAAACAGTTACGGGTAAAAACCCCAATCTTTATAAAAACTGTTACTAATGAAAAACAGTTGTTCCCTTGTATTAACTCGAAAAAACTGTTACTTATGAAAAACAGTTACGAAATACAAGTGTATATCAAATTTGTTAATAAAAACAGTTGCAACATGAGTTTTAGACGATAATCAAAACACATGTAAAATGTCGGGGAAGTTCAAACAAAAAGCTTTCATCAGAAACATTCTTAAACATGTGAAAAAATTCCTATCAATCTATTGCATTATTACACTATTATGAAGTTGAGACGTCTTCTTCATTAAGTGTCAATCAGAAAGGCCCATCTTTCATAAACAAAACCTACTACAAAAAAGGTTCACATTTTATATACAACACCATGCCTACTACGAAAAGGTACGAGTGATTTCGGCATCTTCATGCAAAAATTCAGAGGTAAAACAAAAACCTCAAAAATCAAAACATGCAAAAGACTTAAGAGTGAAAAAGAAGCTCAAAGCAAAAAAAGTCATAACTTGCATATATTCAAAAAAGAGAGGCTAAGTAAGAACTAAGTACTAACTAGTACTTAGCCGCATATAATTTATACATTAAGGTGCCCCTAAGTTGTCAGCTGGGGACTTTTAAAAGATCCAACTTTACCCCCGATGGAGCTGGGGGTAACCACCAATCAAATAAAAAAAGGGGGTGAACCAACACTTTAATCTTCTTGAGGAGGAGGATTGACTTCTTCACTAGTAAGAGGAACGGGAGCGACTTGGGACGAAGAGGCATGAGCAGCAGAAGTCTCACCATCAAGTGAAGAGAGGTTATGACCTTGTTGAGCCTTCTCCATGGCTTCCTTAGTTTTAGCTATTTCGGCACTAAGGTCGAAACCCTCTTGACTCATTTTCGTCAATGTGTCAAGATGAGAATTCATGTACGCACAACTCACATCGATAGCAGCCGCCTCTTCAAGAGCTTCATAATCTCTCGCCCATACTTGAAGCTCAGCTTTTAACCCGTCCTTCTCCACTTCAGCAGCTTCATGGGCAGCCCTCAAAGGTACAATCGACTCCTCCAGGGATTGGACTCTGTCTAAAGCATTACGAAGATCCTCCTGGGTCCGGGTGAGTGATTGCAAAAGCTCGCCTGCGTATTCCTCCTTCTGCCTCAGCAAGTCTTTCAAGTTCCTAACTTCTTCGGAGGCACGGGACAACTGCTTAGCAAATGAAGACTCGAGAATGCTCTTGTCCTTATCATCCTGATTGGAAGAAGCCTTCTCCACTGCTAGTTCTGCTGACATGATTCTTATATGTCGCTTCAAGGTATCCCTTTCTTCTTCTAAGGCATCCATGTCGATCCTTAAGCTATCATATTGTCCCTTCCAATTCCCTGCTTCAGCATGCCACACCTTTAGCTCTTGCTCCGTATTAGAAATCCTTTTCATAAGCTCTATGCCTATAAGATTTGTCTACAAAAAAAAGAATCAATTAGATACGATAAATTTCATGTACAAAAATGAAATAAAAGGAAATGCATTTTTCCCTTCAAAGAAGAATGGACGACTTCATTAGCCCATGTAAGGGCGCTATGGCTATCAAGCTTGATCTTCTCTGTCGGGCCAATCAAAGGCTTCAGCCACACTTCGGGTTGGACGGATTTCTTAAAAAGGCTTCCATCAGCCGGAACCTCAATAAGCACTTGCCTCATCTCCCTGCTGGAAGACCCTACTTCTCTAACTGGAGGCACGGAAGCAGGCTGAGGTAAAGGAGCCACAAGTAAGGAAATTTGTGAAGCAGAAGAAGTAACAGACACGAAAACTTGAAGGGGTGAAAGAACCGCGGGCATGGCAGCAACAGGAGTAGTAATAGCTAAGGGAGTGGAGGAAATAGCAGGAGCAGACGAACGAGCTTCTCTGAAAGAAGCGGGAAAGACAGCCACAGGGACTTCATCAATAGCAGAACCAAAACCTTCGTGAAACAAATGATCCGCAGACTCATGTACAGGAAGGAGAGAAACATCTTCAGAGGTAGAGGGTATGACTTCAGGCACGGAAGGCACAGCTCCGGGTGAAGACCCATTGTCCAAAATCACCCTCCTTCTTCAAGACCTATGCACAAAAGTGCCCTCCTCTTTTTCTTCTTCTTCTACAGATCGAGACTCAACAACCTTCCTCTTCGAGGAAGAAGAACCAACAATAATCTCTTGAGCCTAAGCCAAAGATATCTTCGGGATAGACGTAGCAGACACCCCGCGAGCAGAAAACCCTATCAAAAGGAAAAAGGTTAAGCAAAAAAGGAAAAGAGGCTCGAGTAAGGAAAGAAGCGGAAACAAAAGCTTCACTTACCATGGGTATTTACTTGCCAACTGTACTTCCCAGAGAAGTACTTCCAAGACATTTCTTCCAGGGGAGCAACCGACAACAATTTTTCTACTCAATCACGGATACCGGAGAAATTCTCAACAGTACCCATGATTGCTGAAGAAAGAAGAAACAGATACGGTGTTAGTAAAACACTTCAAGCAAAAAGAAGAAAAGTAACAAATGTGAGCTAAAATGTACTCACGTGCACGATTCCACTTCTCAGGGAAGGGAAGATTTTCTTCACCCACTAAACCAGCAGTGGGCACAACGACGTACCGGAGGTACCAACCTCTATCCTTATCATCTCCAGGGGTTACCAACACTCTTTTACTCCTGGCATCCAGAGTAAAAAACCCTTGCCGAAATAAGGCAGGAGTATAAAGATGAATAAGATGGTTAAAAGTAAAAGGAATCGAGGCTAAAGAAGCTAAACTCCTAAAACATGCGACAACTCGCCACACAAGCGGACCAATTTGTCCTAAGCAAATATTGAAGAAACGACAAAATTCGATTATGACTGGATCAATGGGAGGTCTAAACCCTAAAGTAAAAAGGTACGTATAAACAAAAGAATATCCCGTCTTATGAGACGTTATTCTTTGATTGTTATTCGGAATATAGACAGGGAAATCAGACCTCCAAAAACATTCCCTACGAACAAGGGAAATCTGACCTTCAGTAATAAGAGTGGGATATCTCTCAACACTATCAAGGGAAGAAGACTGATCTACGAGGACCTGATTGTCCCTAGTAAAGACAAACTCAGCATGAATGATTTCGTCAACTCGAGGTTCACGAAGGTGTTCATCTCTACCTCTGGGAAAAGACCTGGAAGCCCTAGATCTTGGAGAAACTAAAGACCTAGCAGAAGGAGGGAAACTATCTGAGAAGAAGAAGAGCCTCTCGAAGGAGTGGACCCTAGACTCCTTAGTCTACCACCCCTCCGACTCCTAGTCGGAGCAGAAGAAGGTGTTAAAGTCTCAACGTCTATTACTCTTTTGGGTTGACTTGAAGAAAGACATGTTTACGAAGGGGAGAAGAAATTCTTTACAAAGGACAAGTTAGAAAGTGTTCTGTGGAAGTGAAGAAAAGAAGGGAAATATTTATACTTAAGGAAAACCATCAAACATGGGAAAAAACAATGATGAAAAGCCATAATTGAAGGTGTCACTTCGTGACTGACGCAGCCGCAAAAAGCCCTAAAAGACGCCGAGTAACTGCAGAACCAATCCGGAAAGGACACGTGGTTTGAGTATTAAATAGAAGTGACAAACGGCGCTTATGTTTAGAGAAGGATACAATGTTTCGAGGTCGAGAGGCGGCAAAATATTCCCGCCATAAATGCGTACCCACTTACCAAATATTAATCGATAAATAAATGGTAAGTGGGGGAACTATCTGTATTGGTAAAAAAAAAAGAGTTTCACACGTAAGGTGATTCATGAAAACTCAGCCAGCTATGTGGACCAAGGGAAACGCGGCAGCTAGATATGATGCTATAAAGAGGTACGGAACAAAGAGTCGTGGATCAATAAACCTACGAAGAAATCAGACATGGGAAACTCAACCTGATTGAGAAAGGAAAGAGACACAGTCATAATGAATCCAAACAAAGCTATGGGCAGATTCAGGCATCCTCAATTAATGACTCATACATTATGTAACCTTCATACAACAATTATGGTTATCCTTTGTAATGCCCCATTAATGTAATAGTTAGTCATTAATGGACGATTATTGACGTTATATTAAGAAATCCCCTATATAAAGGAGGGGAGGATAACTTGTAAAGATCATCTGAACTTCGAATATAATACATTTTACTTTCTGAACATCATACTATTGCCTTTTACTTATTATTCTTTATTTAATAATATTTCCTTGATTATCAGTAACCCGCGTTCATCCTAATAATAGCTTTGTTCAAAGGATATAATCTTTTGGTTAAACAATTCCGGGATGGATCTTCCTTGGGCCTGAGAGCCATATACCGTACGAAGTGGACTCATATGTGAGAGATTTTGAGCACTATGTGCATTTCATACAGTTGACATATTGTCATGTAGAGTATATTGAGTTATACATGAGTTACTGATTATATCGATATCATTCTATCTTCTTTCATTATCTGTTAGAACTGTGAACATGCCCGGATCTCGTACATTGTTGTCAATACAATTATTGAGGTTTAGTTAGTCACTACCTCTCAACCCATAGTTTGGGTTCGTTACTTTTAAGTTGGTGTACTCACGTTACCCCCTGCACCTTGTGTGCAGATCCAGGTACATCGGGACCCGGTAGCGGTTGCTGATTTGCTGTCATAGTTTTCTTTTGGAGTCTTCGTGGTCGTAGCTGGCGATCACAACCTTGTTTTCTCCTTCTTTATCTTCCTACTGCATGTTATTATTTCAGACAATATTATGTCAGTTTTGTATTTCGACAGTTTATTTATAGTAGCTCATAAATCAGTGACACTAGATCGGGGATTTGTTTAGTTATGTTTTAATGATGTTAAACATTATAATGTTTTATAAAATGAGACTCTTGCTGCAAATATAATGATTTTTCTGAAAACAACTGTAAGCAAATGTGTGGCTTTCCTGATTTCACGATAGGCGCCATCACGACTGAGTGTTTTAGGGTCGTGACAGATAGCCCCCATAAAAGGGTAGAAACTAGAGATAGTGATACCCGACTTGAGACATTTCATTTGATTTGTTGTCACACCCAATTGGGCTTGAGAAAGCCAATTGGGGGAGTCACCCAAATTACCGAGAGGTATTGAGTGAGTAATTTAGTATGAGGTTATGTCATTTGCCCATAATTCACAAACTTATCCTAGATTTTAGACCCCATTAGTCACTCGCCTAGGAGTAAGTTGCAACCCTAGTGCCTTTAATCACTTGACAAAAATCCACAAAAATATTGTAGTTAGTTAGACAATAGTTCTTTTTAGACTTAACTCTAGTATAGATACAAAACCAATTATGTTGAGAAGAGAAATTAAGAACATGAAACACCACTAAATCTAGTAGAAACTCGACTCCCATTGCATAACTCCCTGTGGATATCGATCCTGTATCTGTCGGGTAAAAGCTGTTTCGACCTTGCCTTGCTACTTAATAGGGGTATAGGTGAGCCGCGACCAGTAGAATGGCCAGGAGCCCCCCTCCACACTAGGTCTAATGAAGCCCGTATTGAAACCGGATGCAGTTCAATTGCTTACAGGAGGCATCTCAAATTCCCTCTTATTAACAGTAGCGATATGATTGACTAATATGTTTTCAACTTCAGAAATAACATCTGATTTACTCTATTGGTAAGTTCATATCATAGAAGGAAAAAAAGTCAAAGTAGAAAATAAAGAAATATTGTGATATTTGAAAAGGTAAACGAAGACAAAGGTTGATATTCTAAAGGGTACAAATAATAGAGTAGTTCAAAATTAGAGGATGAATTGATATTTAGAAAATGTTAGAAGGGAAAAATGTTGTTCACCCGTGAAAATAATATGTAAATGGCTACCTTATTTTGTTGTGTGCAATTCGGGATCCATTTGATTGAAGGAAACAACTGAAAAAGGAAAAGGTATCAGTTTTAATTCCTGAGTTATTACTTTTGTTTTTGTATCAATCCTCATCTCATACAGTCAAGCACGTTAATCTTTGATTTAATAGAGTACAAAAGGTCAAGTTTTGAATTCGATGGTGATATCCTCGCCACATTATAAGTTGACTCTTAAATTCTCGTCACATATGCAGTAGATAGATCAATTAGAGAAAGAAGAGAAGGAAAATAATGTGAAGTGTTGGAAAATCCTTCCGTCATATCTTACCCACTTTGATGAGAATGTCAAGTCATCCTTATCAAGTCCAGCGATGTCCAATTTTCATGTATAGGGATGTCACATTTTATGTAGAGGTAAGTAAATCCAATTTTAGCATAAAATTCGTTATAATCTTGTTTACCCTCAAAATCGGATAACAATTGAATTTATACGCGGTTTTAAGGATACATGATATAACTTGATACAAATTTAGAAAACATATTAATATTAAAATTAATGATAGGAAAATAAATGCAAACCACACAAATTGAACATTCTTAGCCTTGAAGCTTGGTCACCCTCGAGTCAAGAAGTGCCTCAAACAATATCGAAACAGAATGACAAGATAATAAGAACTAGAAATAACAGTGTATTGCTTTGGGATGCGTTTTTCAATGTGTGTTACAAGTAATCAGACCCCCTTTATATAGTAGGGGAATCCTACTTTCGATACAATTCTACTAAAGGTAAGAAATCTCATGATTAGCTAAATAGTCGGTATCTCGTGGATACGTGTCGAGATTTCCGCCGTGATATCCGACCGATTACGAATATTTAGGCCTTCCGTTATACGGTCTGATAGTATTTCCTCGAGCTTCATCATAGACAGGGTTGGTTCCGGAGTTACTGGCTCAAGCACATCCTTTCAATTTCCTCTTAACTTTCCTAAAAATGGCGAAGACCTCAAAGTCTTTCCCCAGAAAGAATCTCCCTCTGCCTCGTGACCGACTGAAGAAGAAAATGCTTCGTGTACTATTGTCGAGGAAAAAACATCGGAGCCCTCCTTAACTATGTTCGTTCCTGCGGGGTGCCCAACCGGTGCTGACTTTAAAGTAGAAAAAACTTCTTCCGTACCGGGTCGTTGCGAGCCGGTCTCGAGGTATGTATGCTCCATCAATGACAATCTTCTCTCCAAAGTCAATAAAGTTTGTAATTGGGTAGTAAGCACGTGGTGGTGCCTACGCCCGAGGAGTCGATCACTACCCACGTGGAGGGTTTCCTAAGTGTTTAAACTTATCCCTTCACGTAGGGCACTCTGGCCCCAGTCATCACCGCTTTCTGTAAGAGGTACGAGGTGACTCTCAGTCAAATTCATTCCTCCTTCTAGAGGATAGTGATTCTCCTACGCTTCTTTGTAAGCAAAATCGATAAGTGCCCCTTCACCATCGATCATCTCATGCGCATGTACAGTGCTTGACTCTACTGAGGGGGATTGATGAAACTTGCCTGTCCGGCCACTAAGGCCCCATTCTCGAGCATAGACTTGCATCGAGACCGAGGCTGGTTGGGCTGATTCTTTCGAGTGAAGACCTCGGATTTAATCTCGGCCGAGGGCATGCCATTTTCTGAGAAATAGAACATGAAACGTTAGTATAACCTTTCTTTTAAGATTTCGTTATTGGTTTTCCTTTTATTCCCTTTTTATCAATATTTCGTGGTGCAGCTATTGCTCGGATGTCAGATGCAGTTCCCCAACTCAACGA
This sequence comes from Nicotiana undulata, assembly GCA_005239495.1. Lineage (NCBI taxonomy): Eukaryota > Viridiplantae > Streptophyta > Magnoliopsida > Solanales > Solanaceae > Nicotiana > Nicotiana undulata. The sequence goes on from ML266658.1 coordinate 87,315, forward strand.
GTAGGTCGAGGGCATTGTATCACATAAGCTCTATTCCGAGTGTGTGTGGCACGAACTTTCAAAGGACCGGTGGGAGGCCCGTTCTCACAGTAAGATTCTTTCCTAGAATTAATATTACTTAGGTTTTTTGCGAGCTTACTCATCTCTTTTTCTTTGTAGGCCTTAGGAAGGATGTTTCCATCAAGACCCCGTTCAGAGATGAAGACGTCCTCCCCCAATCACCTGCTCCGAAGCAGGATAAAGAGAAGAAAAGAAAAGGGGCTCTGAGTTCCCCGAACTCGGAGAAGCAGAAACCGAAAAGGAGGCAAGTTCGCAAACCAAAGGAAAGCACTGGTGCCCTTCCATCAGACGCAATCCGATGGCTGAGGAATGAGTCCGAAGAAGAAGAAGAAGATAATTCCGAGCTAGTGGCCCGTGTGCAAATCCACACCACATTGCCTCAAGCCAGGGAGGCTGCTGAGAGTGCAGTGACCGGGGTCTCTGAACCGAAGAGGGGTGATGTCGCTTTGCCCCAAGCTAGGGAGGTTGAGAAGGAGACCGGGGCCGATATTCCTCGAGCAGAGGAAAGTGCCCCAAAATATGCGCTTGGGGTGATTGTCTCTCCGAGTATCCTTTATTCTCTGATTCCATGATCAAAGAGACCAATATGCTAAAAGATAGTCCACACGAGGGGCCTCAAGGGGAGGCATATCTCAATAACTTCTTCGATGGCTTAGAATCTACTGCCTCGGAGGACGTTACCGGATTTGGTGACTTACCAGTGCTAAAGAAGGCACCGTCTTCGGGAGCCAGCGGGGTCTTCTTTGAGTCAAAGGTTAGTGGATTGGTTCCCGGCTTCGAGTGCTGATCCTATCTGAAAGCGGTCAATAATTATCTTTATCCCGGAGGATGCCCGGGTTCTCTCTACCCCTGTGGGGGTTGCTATCTATCTTCGGTTCCTGGTGACCGAAGAGGACAAGGCCAAGATGGACGAGGTAGAAGCGCCTTGCCTGTTGAATGAAGCTCAACATGCGTTGAATCGGGTAACTTCGAGTGCTTCTTTATTATGTACTTTAGATTTTAAGTTACAAATAATCGTAACACTTTTCTCTATGCTTGCAGGCCCCGGTACATCACCATGAAACTTTCCTCCGATATCAGGAGGAGTTAACCCAACACAAGGTTGAGGTTCGGGAGCTCGCTGAGAGGAGGGATACATACAAGCTCCTCGGTAAGGAACTCCAGGCCGAGCTAGAAGCGGCTCGGAAGAAGCATGCTAAATGGGACGAGAAGGTAAATCGAGTACTTGAAGATAAAGAAAATGATTTGGACACAGTCCTGTAGGTCCAAAAGAGACTTTAACAAATTGGGAAGCTCCAGGCGGAGGTGGACACGATAAAAAGTGAGGCCGAAGAATGGAAGAAAAACATGGACCTCCTAGCCTCAGAAAAAGAGGTTGTCCAAGCACAACTGGCGTTGACTGAGACCTAGATCCAGGCTGCAAAGAAAAAGTCCTCGACCCAGGACAATACAATCGAGGAGATCCGGTCTCAACTAAGCTCGGTGGTTTCCAACCAAGAAAATCTGGCTAGGGAACTTGAGGCGGCCAGGTCAGAGATTAATGTGGTAAAGGCCGAAGCTGATGAGAAGGTGGCCCAACATAAGGCCGATGCCGAGCTCAGGATCAAGTAATGCACTTTGTGGAGCACATGAAGTGGCAATCCCGTAGGGAGGTCCTCGAAAGAGTTCAAGCTCAAGGCTTCGACCTGCTGGCTGAGATCGAGAATGCCAAGATATCTAAGGCCAAGGCCAAAAAGCTAGCTTATCCAGAGGAGGAAGATTTTGAGGGGTCTGAAGACTCGGATGAGCCCGAAGGTGGTGAAAACCCTGAAGGCGACGACGCGGCCCCTGATGAAGATTAGGCCACTTAGGATCTTTTTAGACGTTCTGTCTTTTGTTTTTTAAGGTTCTTTTGGCCGTTGTAGATTCATGTATAGGGGCCATTTGGCCCTTGTAAAAAGACTTTTGGATAAATATATATAAAGCTTTCTTTACCTTTCAGTTTTGAATTTTTCCTTTTCTTTATTATTTGTGTTCACAAAGATTGAAATGCCTTAGCATGCAATAACTTAGGTTATGTTCAAAGGTTCAAACAAACCTCCTCTTTACATTCTTCTGTTTTAAGGCGTCTTGGGAGTTCGGTGTTCCGGAAGTTTTCTCCCAAAGTAAGTAATTTCAGATTATAGTTTGTCGAGGGTAGCCTTTAGAACCGATTATGAAAAAGTTTTTTTTTGAAGGCCTAGTTTTTGTTACGGGTCTCGGACATCTCCGAGCCATGCTAATATGGCCGTAGCCTTTTAGTTCGGGAGTCGCCTAGTGGACATGCTTTCCCAAGTTATCCGATCTTGCCCAAGATAACTATCCCCGAGCGGAGGTGGCCGTGGCCTTTAAAATTTGGGGGTTTCCTAATAGATCTTATGCCTCCGAGGTCTAGTAGCTTGGGTCGTCCGAGTTTGTTTTCAAATGGCAGTCCCCGAGTGAGAGAGTGATCATTCAAACTTCGTGTATAAGCAGCCCTTGGGCCCGTTACCTTTAGGGTATCAGAAGCAGGAAATTCTTTAAGTAATGTAAAGAAGAAATTTTAAAATACAATATGATCGCAAGTAAGAGACTTCTCTTTATTTTTGTGCATAATAGTAACATATGTGTACATGCTTTGTGTCAAGGTTCGAGCAGCCTATGTGGCCACGATTCGTTTGACTGTTTGGCCTTACAATGAATCTTATCGATCGATACCCTTCAGCTATGAAGTTTCTTTCCTTGCTAAAGTTGATATCCAAGGGTAATACCCCCACCCACCCCCCCAATATTCGAGTTTGATTGTAGAGGAGCCTCGAATACTGTTAATGTGATCTTCGACATCGATTTGTGATCGGTTTTTGATTCTAAGTTAGAACGATCCACTATTGCCTCGTTAAAAACCTTGTCGGAAAACCCAATTAGGTCAAAACCGGTTCAACGGAAAAAGAGTGCAATGGTTCTTTCAGACCTAAAAAAACTTCGTACTTCTTCTTGTCGGTCACCTGCAAGTGTTAGTCTGAAATATAAATAAAATAAAAGGAATGAGGTCGCACCTTAGCATTAATATCGTTTTAGGTGGGTTACATTCAATTGCTCGGTAGCTGTTCATCGTTCATCGTCCCGAGCATGTAGGATCCTTTTCTAGTGATTTTGATGACATGATATGGCCCTTCCCAGTTCAACCCCAACTTACCCTCGTTCGTGTTTCGGGTGTTCAACGTGAGCTTCCTTAGCACTAAGTCCCCAACGTTGAAGTACCCTCGATTGGCCCTTCTGTTGTAATATCTCTCGATCCGTTGCTTTTGGGCAACCAGCCGAACAAGGGCGGCTTCACGTCTTTCATCCAATAGCTCCATGCTCGTATTCATGGCCTCGTCATTTGATTCCTTTGTTGCATATCAAAATCTGATGCTTGTCTCTCAAACTTCAACCGGTATAAGAGCTTCGGCACCGTAAGCCAATGAGAATGGAGTGGCTCCGGTACTGGACTTCTAGGTCGTACGATATGCCCAAAGGACTCTGGGCAGGAGTTCCTTCCATTTTCCTTTGGCGCCGGTCACCCTCTTTTTAAGGTTCTGGAGTATGGTTTTGTTGGTTGATTTGGATTGTCCGTTCCTACTAGGGTGGTATGGTGTTTATTGGATCCTTTAGATCTTGTGGTCTTCGAGAAATTTGGTCACCTTGCTACCGATGAATTGTTTCCCATTGTCACACACGATCTCGGCCGGCATTCCGAACCGACATATGATATGGTCCCAAATGAAATCGATGAACTTTTTCTCCCTAACCTTCTCATATGCATGGGCTTTCACCCATTTATAAAAATAGTCAGTCATGAATAAAATAAATTGGGCCTTACCGGGTGCCCGTGGAAGGGGACCGATGATGTCCATTCCCCACTTCATGAACAACCATGGCGATAAAATCGAATGTTTCAGCTCTGCAAGTTAGTGTATCATCGGAGCATGTCGTTGGCATCCATCACATTTCCGTACGAACTCCTTCGCATCCTTTTCCATGTCGATCCAGTAGTAACCTGCTTTGATCACCTTTTGAACCAATGATTCAGTGACCGGATGATTTCTATAGGTGCCCTCATGAATTTCTCTCAGAACGTAATCGATATATCCTGGTCCAAAACATATTGCCAGTGGTTCATCGAACATTCTCCTGAACAGCGTTTCATCCTTAGACAAATAAAATCGGGCTACCTTTGTATGGAGGGCCCTCGATTCTTTTAGATCTGAGGGCATTTTACCGGTCTTCAAATATTTTACGTATTTGTTTCTCCAATCCCAAGTCAGGCTTGAAGAGTTTATCTCGGCATGACCTTCTTCTACCACCAATCTCATGAGTTGCATCACCTCTCCCGAATTAAGCTCATTGTCTTCGACCAATGATCCTAAGTTAGCAAGAGCATCGACCTCATTGTTTTGATCCTGGAGTACGTGTTGTAAGGTCTACTCCTTGAACCGATGTAACGCTACCTGTAACTTTTCCAAGTATCTTTGCATCCGTTCTTCTATGACCTCAGATGTTCCATTAGCTTGGTTTACCACGAGGAGGGATTTGCACTTAGCTTCGGTCACCTCAGCCCCCAAGCCTTTTGCTAGTTCGAGACCTGCAATCATGGCCTCATATTTGGCCTCGTTGTTAGTCAATTTCACAATCCTAATAGATTGTCAACTACATTGCCTGTTGGTGGCTTTTAAAATGATGCCAAGTCGAGACCTTTTTGCGTTCGAGGCACCGTCTGTAAAGAGGGTCCAGATTACCGAGGACATCCCCGAGTTCACCAACAACTCTCATTTGACCTTTGGTATTAGAGCCGGCGTGAAGTCGTCCACGAAATCGGCCAAAATTTGAGATTTGGTTGCTGTTCGGGGTCGATACTCAATATCGTACCTACTGATTTCAACTGCCTACTTGTCCAATCGCCCCGAGCGCTCGGGTTTATGCATAATATTTTGCAACGGGTACGTTGTTACAACACATATGGGGTGACACTGAAAATAAGGTTTTAGTTTCCTAGAGGCGCTTAGCAAAGTGAGCGCCAGGTTTTCTAGGTGAGGGTACCTAGTCTCGGCCTCTCCTAGGATTCTGCTAACATAATAAATTGAAAATTGCGTACCTTGTTCTTCTCGAACCAAGACTCCACTTACCGCTATTTTCGATACTGCCAAGTACAAGTACACCTGTTCATCTGCTTTCGGTGTATGAAGCAATGGTGGGATCGATAAATATCATTTGAGCTCCTCCAAGGCCCGTTGACACTCCAGGGTCAATGAAAAATTGTTCTTCTTTTTGAGCAGTGAGAAGAATCAGTGACTCTTATCATATGACCACGAGATGAATCGCCCTAGGGTGGCTATGCGTCCGGTTAATCTTTGGACGTCCTTCACGTTGTCTACGATCATGATATCTTCGATGGATTTGATTTTGTCGGGGTTGATCTCGGTTCCTCGGTCGGATACTATGAACCCGAGAAACTTAACTGATCTGACTCCGAACGCACTTTTCTCCGGGTTCAACCTTATATTGTACTTTTCAAAATGCTGAAAGTTTCCTGCAAATGTTTTAAATGGTCTTCTACTCGCAGGGACTTAACCAACATGTCGTCAATATAAACCTACATCGATTTTCCTATTTGTTCCTCATACATCCGGTTTACCAAGAGTTGATAAGTGTCATTGGCATTTTATATTCCGAATGGAAACATGTTATAACAGTACATGTTGTACTTGGTAATGAAGGAGGTTTTCTCCTGATCATTCGGGTCCATTCGTATTTGGTTGTACCCAGAATAGGCATCGATAAATATAAGGATCTCGTGGACATCCGTGGCATCGATCATGCGATCGATATTGAGCAGAGGGAAGGAGTCCTTCGGACAAGCTTTGTTCAAATATTTATAGTCTACACACATTCTTAGTTTCATCCTCTTCTTAGGGACCACCACTACGTTGGCTAACCAATCCAGGTATTTAACCTCCCGAATGGACCCTATTTTAAGGAGTTTAGATACCTCGTCCTTGATGAAAGCGTGTTTGACCTCAAAATGGGGCCTCACTTTCTGCTTGATCAGATGGAATTTTTGGTCCAGGGTTCGCTTGTGGGTGGTTATTTCCGGGGGATCCCTATCATTTAACATGGGACCACACGAAACAATCCATGTTAGCTATAAGAAATTGAATGAGTTTTTTCCTAAGCTTGGGAGTTAGCCCCGTGCCCAGGTATACCTTTCGATCGGGTAGATGTTTGATCAATATGACTTGCTCCAGCTCTTCAACCGTTGATTTGGTAGCATTATCATCACCGGGGACTATAAAGGATCGGGAACCCCGTAATTATTGTCTTCGTCATTCCCACGATTGTCTGGTTGGGTCGAGGCTGGCATCAGTGACTGCTATTTGGCCTCTTGTTTTTCTTCTGACCTTGGCTCCGTTGATGTTTTAAGTGTTGATATCGGAATTACATCATCAACTTCAAACATCTCCTTTGCGGCTTGTTATTCTTCGTAGATCGTCTTAATTCCTCCCGGCGTCGAGAATTTTAAAATTTGGTGAAGGGTCGAAGGCACTACTCTCATGTTGTGGATCCATAGCCTCCCGAACAAGGTGTTGTATCTCATGTCACCTTCAATAGCATGAAACTTGGCCTATTGGATGGTCCCAGCGGCATTGACTGGTAATGTTATTTCCCCTTTAGTGGTTTCACATGCCATGTTGAATCCATTCAGGACTCATACTGTGGGTACAATTTGATCTTGTAGACCGATATGTTCTATGACTCTCGATCGGATGATGTTGGCCGAGCTACCTGGATCAATTAACACACGCTTAACCCGAGATTTATTTATGAGTACATATATTACTAGAGCATCATTGTGAGGTTGCACGATCCCCTCTGCGTCCTCGTCATTGAAAGACAAGGTTCCTTCCGGTATGTAATCTCAAGTCCGTTTTTCCTTGTGATGGAAACTTTGGTGCGTTTCACTATTGGTCCTTGAGGGACATCGACTCCACCGATGATCATGTTCATAACGTGTTGAGGTTCTTCGGGTTCGGTCTGTTTGCTAGAGTCCTTGTTTCTGAAATGATTCTTGGCTCGGTCGCTCAGAAATTCTTGAAAGTACTCGTTGTTGAATAACCAGACTACTTCTTCTCTCAACTGTCGACAATCCTCCGTTCTGTGGCCATGAGTGCCATGATATTTGCACATTTGGTTGGGATCTCTTTGGGCTGGATCAGTTTGTAAAGGTCGAGGCCATTTGGCTATCGCATCAACATTAATGTTGTATTCCGATAATCGTGTTGCTTCTTTAGGTCATATAGGCCTGTCGAAACCGTTCTTGCTCATGATCCCTCGAGAGCTCTGACTTCGATCGCTTCTCCTTTCATTTTGCGTAGAGCTTCGCCCAGATACGGTGCTTCTACGATCTCCATTATATAGCTGGTACCGATCTGTATTGACCTTTGTTACTGGTCGATATCTCTCTTGATTCTGCTGACGGGTCTGACGAGATAAACAGACCCGGAAGGGGCCCCAAGTTGATCGTCTTCGACCCTGATCTTTGATTGATATCGGTTATGCACATCGGCCCAAGTAACAGACGTGTACTCTATCAGATTCTGCTTCAACTACTGTGAAGCCACTGACCTTCGAACATTGAGTCCTTGGGTGAAGTCTTGAACGACCCAATCATCAATGACCGGCGGTAGATCCATTCATTCCATTTGGAATCGAGACACGAACTCTCTGAGCATTTCATTGTCCTTCTGCCTTACCTTGAAAAGGTTCGACTTCCTGGTTTCGACCTTGATAGCCCCGGTGCGTGCCTTCACAAAGAATATGCAAGCATAGCAAATGAGTCAATATAATTAGGTGGTACATTGTGATACCATATTATAGCTCCCTTTGACAAGGTCTCTCCAAATTTATTTAGTAAGACAGATTCGATCTCATCATCCTCTAGATCATTCCCTTTGATGGCACATGTGTAAGAGGTGACATGCTCGTTTGGGTCAGTCGTTCCATTGTATTTAGGAATATCGAGCATGCAGAAATTCTTAGGGATCATCTTGGGAGCCGCACTCGGGGGAAAAGGTTTTTGCACGAACCTTTTGGAGTCCAGGCCCTTCAATATCGGCGGTGCTCCCGGGATTAATCGACCCTGGAGTTGTAGGTTTCCACCTTCTTGTTGTTTGCCTCAATCTTGTTTTCTCCCGACTCAATTCGTTTTGTCAGTTCCTCGAGCATCTTCATGATTACAGGATTGGTCTCCGATTCTTTCTCGTTCGATCTCCTCAAGACCGATTCAACTCTGGGGACAACTTCCTGGGATGGCTTGGGTTTTGGAGTTGGGTTATCGCCGCCTGTTGAGCCTGCAACATTTCAAATATCACCCGCAGGTTGATTCCTCCATCTTCGCCGCCATGTCTGCTTTGAGCGGCTAATCGAACATCCCTACAGACGTTGTCCTCGGGATCGGTGGCCAAATTTGCATTGATGGCTACATGTGAGCTGTCGTTGAGTAGATCTGCCGCCGGGGCTCCATCGATATCGACCGGGGGTGCATTGTTCCTCGGTGCTATGTTATCATTTTCGCCGTGGTGGCCGAAATCATTGTCAACGTGTAGGGGTGCTGACTGAGAGTTCGACATTTTGGTCTTGGAATCAAAGACACTCCAAAGAACAAGTATAAAATAGTGTGTGTTATAAAAATTTGTTTCAAATAACTACTATTATACTTAACCCCATGGTGGGTGCCAAACTGTTTACCCTCAAAATCGGATAACAATTGATTTATACGTGGTTGTAAGGATACACTATATAACTTGATACAAATTGAGAAAACAGATTAATATTGAAATTAATGATCATATCATATCTATATTATATTAAAAGCACGAAGCCCTTAGCGAAATGTCATTCGACTTTTTTGTCCCTTAAAAATAAATTTTTTATTAAACAGAATCATCATTTTAAGTTTTCTCCCTACTAAATAGGAGTTTTAAATAAACTAAATTTATACATTAAATATTTCTTTATTTGAAGTATATACACAAAGTCCTAATATTAATATAACCTACCTTAATTAATGATGTAACATAACCAAAAGAAATTTACAAAAAAGTGACGTTTGGAAAACTGTAAGTAAAAAAAATATTTGACACTTAAAGATTCATTTTTAAACCACTAAGGGCTTCTTTTAAGGTTAGAAGTATTTGGTCTTCCTTAAATAAATATAACGATTAATTTTAGCAACACAACTAACTCAGATGCAAGAAACTAATATTGCAAAGAATGTAATCTCAACTGTTCGAGGTACATATCAATCATGTATGTTTGTTTTCAATAATTAAAAAAGACTATTATTTCAATCATCTTATCCATGATATAATATAAATAGATAAAGATGAGAATGAAAATAGACAAAAAGAACTTAGAGCAAACATAGTTACAAATGAATACTCCACAAAAGAAAAGGTAAACATAAAAAAATAACCACTAAATCAAAAATAACACCGAAGCGTTTTCCTAGAAAGCTCTTAAAACTTTAAAGGCTGTGTATTTTTACTGAATCTAAAAAGGAAGAGTCTAAATTCTATTCATAACTTAAATATAATATTAATATATTATTCTATTCATCAAGATTGGATACATGCGCAATGCGCGAATTTAGATTTCAAACATTATACAAAAAATAATAAAAGCAATTATTATACTTTATGTTATCGTAAAAGTACTAAACCCCGATGCCAACAAAAATAAAATTATTTTTTTAATAATGAGAATAAATAATTAAATCTTTGAATTAATTACTCCCTCAGTTTCAGTTTATATAAAACCTTTTTGTTTTTCGAGATTCAAAATATATAAGCTTTGACAAAAAAAACTAAATATTTTTTTCATCATATTGACATGAAAAGATTGCAGCTTAATAGTATTGTTCGTATAGTTTCTGAATATCTAAGTTTAACTTTAAAATATCAAATTAATCTAATTCAATTTTGCTTTAAAGATGACTCAAATTAACTTTTGAAAAGTGAAAAGATTCACATAAACTAGAAAAGGAGGGAGTAATTAGCAAAATAATCATTTTTAAATAATCATATATATATATATATATATATATATATATATAATTTTTTTTTAAATTGATAAAACTCTTAAGGTACATAAATTTATTTTCACAAGAAGAGCATTGACGGTTAATAAAAATAAAAAATAGAGCACAATTGATTATGTCAAAATTTAACTTGTTATTTTTTTTTTTGTATGTCACGACCCGAAATCCCACCCTTCAGGCCGTGACTGCGTCTAACTTTAAACCCGCTAGACAAGCCAACGTGTACAGTTAATCTAACAATTTGAAATCCAACTCAACAGTAGTAAAGGAAATACCTTTAACAATCTTAACAGAAATAACGAAGCACTTTAGATTTTTAACAATGGAAATGTAATAGAAATTCAAAAATACAAAGTAGAATAGTAAAATACATAACGTCGCATAAGCCCAAAACCGGGGTGTCACAACTCACGAACTATCTAAACAGAGTGCTAAATACATAGTCTGAAAAGAAATACATCATTGTCTTGAAACTGGGGAAAAAGATAAGACAATAAGTAATCCAAAGGCAGGAGAGACGCCAAGGCCCGCGAACGCCGGCAGGTATACCTTGAAGCTCTGGGTGGACTGAAGGTGAATCCCTCAATGCGGTCCACTGGGTCCGGATGCAGGGTCTGCACAACATTAAGAAGTGCAGTGTAGCATCAGTACAACCGACCCCATGTACTGAGTAAGTGCCGAGCCTAACCTCGGCTGAAGTAGTGACGAGGCTAGACTTAGCAACAACGTTAACCTATCCTATTTTACAACTCAAAGCATGGAAAAACAAGGCAAAAGATAGGCAGACAAGTATGGGATACGGGAGCAGTAAAGGGGAACAAGTGAAATGAAGCAATTAAATTGACATATAGAAGTAAACAAAGGAGGCAAATTAACACAATAACAAGTATAAGTACCAGAACTGTAAATAATGGCACGGTATCACCCTTCGTGCTTTTACTCTCTTCCTCACGATGCGATGTATAATGTGAAATAGTATAAATCATGGCACGGCATTAACCTTCGTGTTGATAATCAATGTAAATCATGGAACGGCATTATCCGTCGTGCTTATAATCAATGTGAATCATGGAACGGCATCACCCTTCGTGCTTTACACTCTTCCTCACTATGCAATGTAATCAAATATCATGGCACGGCATCACCCTTCGTGCTTTACACTCTTCCTTACCAAACAATGACAGATATAATGGCAAGGAGTACAACATAGTGAAAATATATTTCAATATCATAAGGTAAAGGGAAAACATCAATCAATATCACAACAACTGCCCGGCATGGGTCTCAGCTATAACCAATCAATTCAAATATATCCTTAACAGTTGGATTTTCAATCAAACCAATACTTCATAGGTTCATCAACCAAGATTTCCAACAATTACGGCTTCCAAGTAGAGACAAGTTCATAATATAACGAACATGGAAGTAATAACAAGATTTTTATCAAAATTAGACTCACGGGCATGCTTGACACACAATGCATAGGTACTCATCAGCTTACCTATGCATTGGACATGATAAACACTTAGCACATAACATACAATACATATTCCCTCACCAAAGTTAGGCAAGACACTTACCTCGGGTCCAAAGTATAGCAATCAACCCTCTAAGACCACCTTTCCTTTATAATTCGACTCTGAAACAATGCTATCTAGGCATAATTAATTCAATAATTTCAATAAAGACTCAACAACACCATCCCATAGCCTAGATATGCCATTCCTAGCATTCTTCCAAAAATACCAAAATTCGACCCCGGGCCCGCTTGGTCCAAACACGAGGCTCAGACCAAAACCCGATCACCCATACCCCCATGAGTTAGAATATATAATTTATTTGAAAATCCGACCCTAAATTGGGGTTGAATTACCCAAAATTCCCAAAAACCTAACTCTACCCCAAAACCCCAACTCTACCCCAAAACCCTTAATTTCTACTTTGATTTCATGTTTTAGGCCTAGAATCTAGTGATTAGTTGATGAAAGTAAGAGAAAATGATGTTAAGAACACTTACCTATGGAGCTATGGAGGTTGGAGGGCTTGAATTTCGTCTATGGAGGTTTGGGGAAGAAGGAGGAAGTGAGAAAAGGGTGAAATCCCGTAATGAGTCTGTTTTGGAGTTTAATAAAATCACTGGAGGAATTACTCTATGCGTTCGCGGCCTATTGACCGCGTTCGCACAGGTTTGACCAAACAGACCTATGCGTTCGCGGGCCAATAGCCGCGTTCGCACAGGTCAAATACCACTCCCCCACCCAGGACCTACCTTACCCAGTGCGGACGCACCCCCCTGCCCGCGTTCGCACTGACCTGACCCAATTACCCTCCGCGTTAGGCTTAATTATTCCGATTTTAATCTTAAACCATAATACGGACCCACTAACACAATTTTCACATAATTATTCATTTTCAAAATCCTTTATTATTTTCAGAAAATAATTTTCTTTAAAAATTCATTTCTCGGGCTTGGGACATCGGAATTCGATTCCGGGCAAACGCCCAAGTCTCATATTTTCCTACGGACCCTCTGGGACCGTCAAATCACAAGACCGTGTCCGTTTACCAAAAAAATTGACCAAAGTCAACTTTATTCAATTAATTATTCCAAAAATTCCATTTTTATCAAATTTTCACATAGAAGCTTCCCGACTACATGCCCGGGATGCGCACGCATATCGAGGTGAGATTAACGGAGGCTTTCGTGGCCTCGGAACACAGACTTAGCTAAAATTACTTAGGATGACCTTTTGGGTCATCACAATCTCCACCTCTAAAACAAACGTTCGTCCTCGAAGGGACATAGAAAAGTACCTGAGTTTGAGAAAAGATGGGGATAACGACTCCTCATATCGGACTCCCAAGTAGCTGCCTCGACAGGCTGACCTCTCCACTGAACATGAACCGAAGGATAACTCTTAGACCTCAACTGGCGAACATGCCTATCTAATATAGCTACCGGCTCCTCCTCATAAGTCAAATCCTTGTCCAACTGGACACCCCTGAAGTCAAGAACATGAGATGAATCTGCAATATACCTCCGGAGCATAGATACATGAAACACTAGATGCGCGGATGATAAATGCGGTGGCAAGGTAAGTTTGTAGGCCACCTCTCCTACCTTGTCCAAAATCTCAAATGGACCAATATACCTAGGGCTCAACTTGCCCTTCTTTCCGAATCTCATCACGCCCTTCATAGGCGACACTCGAACGAACACCTGATCTCCTACCATGAAAGCCAAATCTCAAACTCTACGATCTGCATAACGCTTTTGTCTGGATTGAGTTGTACGATGTCTATCCTGAATAATTTTCACCTTGTCCAAGGCATACTGGACTAACTCAGAACCCAACAATCTAGCCTCTCCGGGCTCAAACCATCCGACTGGAGACTGACATCGCGTACCATACAACGCCTCATACGGAGCCATCTGAATGCTCGACTGGTAACTGTTGTTGTAGGCAAACTCTGCTAAAGGCAAGAACTGATCCCATGAACCACCAAAATCAATAACACATGCCCGCAACATATCCTCCAAAATCTGAATAGTATGCTCGGACTGTCCGTCCGTCTGAGGATGAAATGTTGTGCTCAACTCAATCTGTGTGCCCAACTCTCGCTGAAATACTCTCAGAAAATGGGAGGTGAACTGAGTACCTTGGTCTGATATTGTAAAGACCCGCAAAAATTTCTTGCTTAAAATAATGCCCGAATAAGTCCTGGAGTTGTTATCTATGTGGAAATACTTAAACGGACCTTGATTTTGTAAAAGTACCCCGGGATTTGAAAGAACTTAATTTTTCCAGAAA
>ML266662.1:0-17509 GCA_005239495.1 Nicotiana undulata
GTCATATGTGCTACGTGTTTATTCCATGTTCAATGTATAGGTGAGGTGACGAGTACCTATGCACTGTTGTCAAGCATGCATGTGAGTCGTTTTTATGATATATGTGTGTTTCTTCGATATTTACTGTGTTATGAAGTAGATTTCATTTTGGAGGTTATTCAATTGTTGGAAATACTTGGTTGTGAACACTGTTGATTAATTGTTCGGTTGAGGATTATTTTGTTAAGTTATACACTCAAGCGAGATTGGTTATAGCTGTGTCCCTTGTCGGGACGGTATTATCTCTATTATTGTTCCCTTGCCGGGATGTTGTGACTTCTGATTTATGTTGTTGATTTTTCCTTGCCAAACTGTTGTTCTTGATATTGTTTGGGTGAGGAAGAGTGTAAAGCACGAAGGGTGATGCCGTGTATTTATTTATTGCATTGTGAGGATGAGAGTGTAAAGCACGAAGGGTGATATCGTGTATTTATTTATTGAATTGTGAGGATGAGAGTGTAAAAGCACTAAGGATCATGCCGTGTCGTTTTTATTTAATTATTGCTTTGGTGAGGATGAGAGTGTAAAGCACGAAGGGTGATGACGTGCACTTGTTTCGGTGAGGATGAGAGTAAAGCACGAAGGGTGATGTCGTGCACTCGTTTGTTCTATGTGGTTACTTTATGTTGTTATGTTGATACATGGACTGTTGCTTTGTTCTTTTAATTAGTGTTGTTTCCCCTTGTCCCAAGCATGTTTCTCCTGTTCTTGTACTTAATTTTTTTCTTCCAGTCATTATTTCTGTTATATATAATTGAATTGCACATGTATTTATTAGTTATCATGTTATAGCCTCGTCACTACTTTGCCGAGGTTAGGCTCGACACTTACTCAGTACATGGGGTCGGTTGTATTGATGCTACACCTGCACTTCTTTATGCTGTGCAGATTACGGTACCAGACCCGGTGGGCATTGATCGAGGGAGTATCCTTCAGTCCACAGGCAGCACTGAGGTAGTCCCGTAGGCGTCCGCAGGCCTTGGCGCCTTCTCCTATCTCATTCCTTTTTCTGTCATTTCTTTGTATTTCTGAGACATTTGTAATTGCTTATTCAGACCTTTATTTTTAGTATTCTTAGACAGTCCGTGAAGTTGTGAAACCAGTTCTGGGGGTTTGTATCAAGGATTTTGTAATGTTATTTACCTGAGTTGTTAGATTTCATATCTTTCGCACTTTTATTTATATTGGTTCTCGTATATCAGTTTTCTTTTAAATGTTAATTAATAGGGAAATAAGTTATATTAACCGGAACAATGGCTTGTCTAGAGGGTTCAACGTTAGACGCCATCACGATCCCGACGGTGGGATTTCGGGTTGTGACAAGTTGGTATTAGAGCACTAGGTTGCTTAGGTCTCACAATTCACGGACAAACTTGGTAGAGTATGAGGGATCGGTACGGATACGTCTGTACTTATCCCCCAGAGGATGCAAAGTTAGGAATAACTTCACATCTTTTCTTCTTTGTCGTGCCATTTGAATTCTAAATGATAACTGAGTTTGTATTCTGTTCTCTCGCAGATGGAGAGAACACGTGCTTCCTCATCGACCGATCAGCAGCCCGATCCTCTTATTGCAGCTCCTACTAGAGGCCGAGGCCGTGCTAGAGGCCGATGCAGATCCAGGGCTCAGCCCAGAGCAACAGCCCCAGTAGAGGATCCCCAGGTAGAGGTTGCTGAGGATATTCCCACTCGGGCAGTTCCCGTTGGACCAGCTCAGGTCCTAGAGGGGTTCATTGCCACCCCGGTACTTCAGGACGCTGTAGTCCGCTTAGTGGGCCTTATGGAGAGCGTGTCTCAGGCCGGTCTACTTCCTACTGCACCAGCCATCTCTCAGGCTGGGGGAGGGCCCCAGACTCCTGCTACCTGCACACCAGAGCAGTTAGCTTTTCAATTCCAGACACCAACACCTCAGACAGCTGGAGCAGCTCAGCCGGGTATTGTGGCACAGGCAGTTGAGGGTGAAACTATGTCTGCCGATGCTTCATGAGATTAAATCGGTTCACCAAGTTATTTCCTACTACTTTTACTGGTGCACCATCAGAGGATCCCCAGGATTACTTGGACAGTTGCTATGAGGTTCTTCAGAACATGGGGATCGTAGAGACCAATGGGGTTGATTTTGCTACATTCCGTCTTTCTGGTACCGCCAAGACTTGGTGGAGTGACTATTGCTTGACCAGACCAGCTAGGTCTTTGCCTTTGACTTGGGCTCAGTTCTTCGAGTTATTCTTGGGGAAGTTTCTTCCAGTCACCTAGAGAGAGGACTATCGGAGGCAGTTTGAGCGCCTGCAGCAGGGATCTTTGACTGTTACACAGTATGAGACCAGGTTCATCACTTTGGCCCGACATGCTATCATGATACTCCCCACCGATCGAGAGAGGGTGAGGAGGTTTATTGAGGGGCTAGCTCAGCCTATTAAACTTCAGATGGCCAGAGAATCAGGTGCTGATATTTCATTTCAGGATGCGGCCAATGTGGTCAAGCGGATTGAGATGGTCTTGTCACAGGGTAGTGGTCAGGGGTCTGACAAGAGATCTCGTCATTTCGGCCGATTTAGTGGTGCCTCATCTGGAGGCAGAGATTCTTTTGGCAGAGGTCATCCTCTTACACCATACCAGTCGGCACTTCAGGTATCCCGTAGTGCACCACCAGCTCCTATCCGTGCACCACCAGTTCCTATCAGTGCACCGCCGCTTCAGAGCTTCTAGGGTGGTTATTCTAGTCTACAGGGACAGTTTCAGGTCAAGGAGTCTCAGCAGCAGAGGTCTTGTTACTCTTGTGGTGTTCCAGGGCACATTGCTAGGTATTGCCCCCAAGCTTCTAGTAGTTCTCAGCTTCCGTGTTCCCGTGCTATGATTCCCGTACCAGGTGCACTCCCACCCCCTCAGCCAGCTAGGGGTGAAGGTCGAGGTGCCAGAGGTGGAGGCCAGACAGTTAGAGGTGGAGGACAGGCTATGAGAGGTAGAGGTCAGCCCGCAGTAGGTCGACCCAGAGATGTTCAGGTTGGAGGGGCTCCGCCCCGATGCTATGCTATTCCTGCCAGGCCTGAGGCTGAGGCCTCTGATGCAGTCATTACAGGTATGGTTTCAATTTGCAGCAGAGATGATTCGATTTTATTCGATCCAGGGTATACATTCTCCTATGTGTCGTCATATTTTGCTCCTTATCTAATTATGCCCCGTGATTCCCTGAGTACTCCTGTATATGTATCTACCCCGGTGGGTGATTCTATTGTGGTAGATCGAGTCTACCGTTCATGCTTAGTGGTTATTGGTGGTCTATAGACTCATGTAGACCTTTTACTTCTTGATATGGTTGATTTCGATGTCATCTTGGGGATGGATTGGTTATCTCCATACCATTCTATTCTAGACTGTCATGCCAAGACTGTGACCTTGGCCTTACCGGGAGTACCTCGATTGAAGTGGAGAGGGACTCCTAGTCATTCTTCCGGTAGAGTTATTTCATATATGAAGGCTCGACACATGGTCGAGAAGGGTTGTTTGGCCTATTTAGCATATGTTCGTGATTCTAGTGCCGAGGTTCCTTCTATGGAGTCTCTGCCCGTGGTTCATGAGTTTCCATAGGTATTCCTTGCAGACCTGCCGGGTATGACACCCGACAGGGATATTGATTTTTGCATTGAGTTGGCTCTATGCACTCAGCCCATTTCTACTCCGCCATATCGTATGGCTCCGCCAGAGCATAAGGAGTTGAAGGAGCAGATACAGGACTTGCTTGATAAAGTCTTCATTAGGCCTAGTGTTTCCCCTTGGGGTTCCCCAGTGTTGTTTGTTAAGAAGAAAGATGGCTCAATGAGAATATGTATTGACTACCAGCAATTGAACAAGGTTACTATCAAGAATAAGTATCCTTTTCCTAGGATTGATGATTTATTCGACCAGCTTCAGGGTGCTACAGTGTTTTCCAAGATTGATTTGAGATCTGGCTACCATCAGTTGAGGATTAGGGCATCTGATGTCCCTAAGACAGCTTTCCGCACTCGGTATGGGCATTATGAGTTCTTGGTGATGTCATTTGGGTTGACAAATGCCCCAGCTGATTTTATGGAATTGATGAACCGAGTGTTCAGGCCTTATTTGGACTCGTTTGTTATTGTTTTCATTGATGATATATTGATATACTCTCGCAGCCGAGAGGAGCGCGAGAAGCACCATCGAGTCGTCCTCTAGACTCTGAAGGACAATCAGTTGTATGTCAAATTTTTGAAGTGTGAGTTCTGGTTGAGTTCGGTTGCCTTTCTGGGTCATGTGGTGTCGGCAGATGGTATTCAGGTGGATCCCAAGAAGATTTCAGCAGACAGAGATTGTCCTAGACCCACCTCAGCTACAGAGATTCGGAGCTTCTTGGGTTTAGCAGGTTATTATCGTCGATTTGTGGAGGGCTTTTCATCTATTTCAGCCCCAATGACCAGATAAACTCAGAAGGGTGCCCAGTTCAGGTGGTCTGATGAGTGTGAGGCGAGCTTTCAGAAGCTCAAGACAGCCTTGACCACGGCACCGGTGTTAGTTTTACCCTCAGGTTCAGGGACATATACCGTGTATTGTGATGCTTCACGGGTTGGACTTGGTGCAGTGTTGATGCAGGATGGCAAGGTTATAACATATGTTTCACGTCAGTTGAAGATTCATGAGAAGAACTATCCAGTTCATGATTTAGAGTTAGCAGCCATTGTTCATGCGCTGAAGATTTGGAGGCATTATTTGTATAGTGTGTCATGTGAGGTGTTCACAGATCATAAGAGTTTGCAGTATCTGTTCAAGCAGAAAGAGTTGAATATGAGGCAGAGAAGATGGTTAGAGCTCTTGAAATATTATGACATTACCATTCTATATCATCCGGGAAAGTCCAACGTGGTGGCCGATGCTTTGAGCCGGAAGTCAGCCAGCATGGGTAGTCTTGCTTATATACCGGTCGAGGAGCGACCACTTGCTTTAGATGTTCAGGCCTTGGCCCATCGATTCATGAGATTGGATGTTTCAGAGACTGGTAGTGTTTTGGCTTATATTGTGGCCCGTTCTTCGTTGTTTGATTGTATTCGAGACCGGCAGTATGATGATCATCACTTATGTGTTCTTAGAGATGCAGTCTGGCACGGAGGTGCCAAGCAGGTTACAGTTGATGATGATGGAGTCTTGTGGATGTAGGGCCATATTTGTGTGCCTAATGTTGATGATATTCGTGGGTTGATATTGCAAGAGGCCCATAGTTCCCGGTATTCCATTCATCCGGGCGCCGCAAAGATGTACCACGATTTGTGGCAGCATTATTGGTGGCGGAGGATGAAGAAATACATTGTGGCATATGTAGCTCGGTGCTTGAACTGTCAGTAGGTTAAGTACGAGCATTAGAGACCCGGTGGTTTGATGCAACAAATTGAGCTTCCTGAGTGGAAGTGGGAGCCTGTTACCATGGATTTCGAAGTTGGACTCCCACGGACTCATAGGATGTTTGATGCGGTGTGGGTCATTTTGGATAGGCTGACCAAGTTAGAACACTTCATTCTTGTATCAGTTTCGTATTCTTCGGAGAAGCTGGCAAAAATCTACATCAGGGAGATTGTTCGCTTGCATGGTGTGCCCGTGTCCATTATTTCTGACTGAGGTACTCAGTTTACCTTCCATTTCTGGAGAGTATTTCAGCGTGAGTTGGGCACAGGGGTCAAGATGAGCACATCATTTCATCCTCAGACGGACGCACAGTCCTAGCGTACCATAGATCTTGGATGATATGTAAGTTTGCCTACAACAACAGCTACCAGACGAGCATTCAGATGGCTCCTTATGAGGCGTTGTATGGTAGGCGGTATCGGTCGCCAGTCGGGTGGTTCGAGCCGGGAGAGGCTAGATTGTTGGGTTCACAGTTAGTTCAAGATGCCTTGGATAATGTGAAGATCATTCCGGATAGACTTCGCACAGCTCAGTCCAGGCATAAAAGTTATGCAGACCGTAGAGTTTGTGATTTTGCATTCATGGTTGGTGACCGGGTATTGCTTCGGGTGTCACCCATAATGAAGGGCGTGATGAGGTTCGGGAAGAAGGGCAAGTTGAGCCCAAGGTACATTGGTCCCTTTGAGATTCTTGATAAGGTAGGAGAGGTGGCCTATAGACTTGCTTTACCACCGAGTTTATCAATCGTGCATTCGGTGTTTCATATATCTATGATTCGGAAGTATGTTGCCAATCCATCTCATGTGCTAGACTTCAGTAGTGCCCAGTTGGACAAGGATTTGACTTATGAGGAGGAGCTCGTAGCCATATTAGCTCAGCGGGTTCGTCAGTTGAGATCGAAGGGTTATCCTTCGGTTCGTGTTCAGTGGAGAGGACAGCCTGTTAAGGCAGCTACCTGGGAGTTCGAGTCCGATATGCAGAGCCGATATCCCCATCTTTTCCCCGATTCAAGTACCTTTCTATGTCCGTTCGAGGACGAACGCTTGTTTTAGATGTGGAGATTGTGATGACGCAAAAGGTCGTCCCGTGTATTTCTAGCTAAATCTGTATTTCGAGGTCATGAAAAACCTCCTTCTATCTCACCTCGATTTGTATGCGTAGCCCGGGCGTGTAGCCGGGAAGCCGTTATGTGAAAAACTAATAAAAATAATAATTTTGTGTTGAAACTTGAATAAAGTTGACTTTGGTCAACAATTTTGGTAAACGGACCCGGACCCGTGATTTGACGGTCCCGGAGGGTCCGTAGGAAAATACGGGACTTGGGCGTATGCCCGGAATCGAATTCCGAGGTCCCAAGTCCGAGAAAGGAATTTTTAAAGAAAATTATTTTCTAAAAAATATTAAGGTTTTTGAAAATGAAATTTTATGTGAAACCTGTGGTATCGGGCACGTATCTTGGTTCCGGAGCCCGGTAAAGGTTTGATATGATTTATATGTGTTATCTATGAAGTTTGGTAAGAAACGGACATAGTTTGACGTGATTCGGATCAAAATGCAAAATTGGAGTTTAAAGAAGTTTTGAGAAATTTCATGAATTTTGGAGTTTAATTCGATGTTTTTGATGTTATCTTGGTGGTTTAATTACCCGAATAGATCCGTAGGGTGTTTATGCGGTTGTGTGCATAATTGGTTTGGGGTCCCAAGGGCTCGGGTGAGTTTTGGATAGGTGTCGGGGTGTTTTGGAACTCAAAAATCTGGTGTAAATTCTGTTTTTTGGTGTCTGGACGCTTGCCCTATGCAAACGCATGGGGAACCATGCGAACGTAATGCCTACGCGGGGAAGGGGGGTGGTTAATGTTGTGCGAACGCATGGGCTAGGGTGCGAACGCGGAGTATAGGATTTTCACTCTACGCGAACACACCCATGATGCCGCGATCGCGTAGAGTAATTGGGAGTTTGGGGGTCAGGCAGTATTAAAGCTATGCGAACGCACCCATAAGGATGCGAACGCGGANTGAACGCGGAGTATAGGATTTTCACTCTACGCGAACACACCCATGATGCCGCGATCGCGTAGAGTAATTGGGAGTTTGGGGTCAGGCAGTATTAAAGCTATGCGAACGCACCCATAAGGATGCGAACGCGGAGGGTAAGTTAATAGCAGTTGTGCGAACGTACCAGGGTGGCCGTGAATGCACAGCCTAAGAGGGGACCTGGGGGCTGGGTACATCTAACTCTGTGCGAACGCGGCCCCACGCTCGCGAACGCATAGGCTAGGGTAGTTAACCCTCCGCGAACGCGGAGAAAAAATTCGCCCAGTTATTTTAAAATGTCCAAAACAGAACCAATTCGGGATTCTTCACCATATTAATAAACCTCTTCTTCTCCAAACCTCTTAGGCGATTTTCGAAGAATTTCTTCACCATAATTTCTTAGGTAAGTAATCTTTGACTCGTTTTCTTCCATTTTTACCAACATCCACTAGATTCTAGGCTTAAAAACATGTGATTAAGGGTAGAAAATTAGGCATTTGGGTAGAGTTAGAGTTTTTTGATTATTTGGAAATTTGACCTCGTTTTGCGGTCGGTTCTCAAAACAAATTATATATCGGGCTTGCGGGTGAATGAGTTATCGGTTTTTGGTCCGAACCTCATATTTTGACCAAGCGAGCCCGGGGTCGATTTTTAGATTTTTGGGAAGAATGTTGGGAATTCTATAATTAAGCCTTGGAATTGAATTGTTTAGCATTTATTGATGTTATTGGGTCAATTATGTCTAGATACGATTGATTTGGAGTCGGGTTCGAAAGGAAAAGTGGTTCTAGAGGCTTGATTTGGATTCTTGGAGTCGAGGTAAGTGTTTGGCCTAACCTTAGCTTGAGGGAATAGGTGTTGAGTCATATGTGCTACGTGTTTATTCCAAGTTCAATGTATAGGTGAGGTGACAGGTACCTATGCATTGTTGTCAAGCATGCCCGTAAGTCGGGTTTTATGATATATGTGTTTTTCTTTGATATTTACTGTGTTATGAAGTAGATTTCATTTTGGAGGTTATTCAATTGTTGAAAATACTTGGTTGTGAACATTGTTGATTAATTGTTAGGCTGAGGATTATTTTGTTAAGTTATACGCTTGAGCGGTTATAGCTGTGTCCCTTGCCGGGACGGTAATATATCTGTTATTGTTCCCTTGCTGGCATGTTGTGACTTATGATTTATGTTGTTGATTTTTCCTTGCCAAACTGTTGTTCTTGATATTGTTTGGGTGAGGAAGAGTGTAAAGCACAAAGGGTGATGCTGTGTATTTATTTATTGCATTGTGAGGATGAGAGTGTAAAGCACGAAGGGTGATGCCGTGTATTTATTTATTGCATTGTGAGGATGAGATGACGGGTACCTATGCATTATTTTCAAGCATGCCCGTGAGTCGGGTTTTATGATATATGTGTTTTTCTTCGATATTTACTGTGTTATGAAGTAGATTTCATTTTGGAGGTTATTCAATTGTTGGAAATACTTGGTTGTGAACACTGTTGATTAATTGTTTGATTGAGGATTATTTTGTTAAGTTACACACTTGAGCGAGATTGGTTATAGTTGTGTCCCTTGCCGGGACGGTAATATCTCTGTTATTGTTCCCTTGCCGGCATGTTGTGACTTATGATTTATGTTGTTGATTTTTTCTTGCCAAACAGTTGTTCTTGATATTGTGTGGGTGAGGAAGAGTGTAAGCACGAAGGGTGATGTCGTGTATTTATTTATTGCATTGTGAGGATGAGAGTGTAAAGCACGAAGGGTGATGCCGTGTATTTATTTATTGCATTGTGAGGATGAGAGTGTAAAAGCACGAAGGATTATGCCGTGCCGTTTTTATTTAATTATTTCTTTGGTGATGATGAGAGTAAAAGAACGAAGGGTGATGTCGTGCACTCGTTTGTTCTATGTGGTTACTTCCTGTTGTTATGTTGATACGTGGACTGTTGCTTTGTTCTGTTATTTAGTACTGTTTCCCCTTGCCGCCAGCATGTGTCTCCCGTTCTTGTGCTTAATTATTTTTTTCCTATTATTATTTCTGTTATATATAATTGAATTGCACAGGTATTTATTAGTTGTTGTGTTCTAGCCTCGTCACTACTTCGCCGAGGTTAGGCTCGGCACTTATTCAGTACATGGGGTCGGTTGTACTGATGCTACACATGCACTTCTTTATGTTGTGCATATTACGGTACCGGAACCGGTGGGCATTGATCGAGGGAGTATCCTTCAGTCCACAGGCGGCACTGAGGTAGTCCTGCAGGCGTCCGCATGCCTTGGCGCCACCTCCTATCTCATTCCTTTTTCTGTCTTTTCTTTTGTATTTCTGAGACAGTTGTATTTGCTTATTAAGACCTTTATTTTTAATATTCTTAGACAGTCCATGAAGTTGTGAAACCGGTTCTGGGGGTTTGTATCAAGGATTTTGTAATGCTATTTACCCGAGTTGTTAGATTTCATATCTTCCGCACTTTTATTTATATTTGTTCTCGTATATCACTTTTCTTTTAAATGTTAATTAATAGGGAAATAATTTATATTAACTGGAACGTTGGCTTGTTTAGCGGGTTCAACGTTAGACGCCATCACGGTCCCGACGGTGGGATTTCGGGTCGTGACAATATTTTTAATTTTTATTTACTGCCAATGCTCTTCTTATGTAAAAAAGTTTATGTACTCAAAGAATTTTGTCAACTTGAAAATTCTTTTACTTGTATAATGAATTTTAAAATTTTCGAATATGATTCTTTTGCTAGATATTTAATTTAAAGACTTATTAATCAAGTGTTCTCACCGCTAAAAAGAATAGTTTAATTTTGTTGACTCAAATTCTTAATATGAGTTTATTCCAAATTTTAAATATTTCACTTTAGTTATAATTTTATCTAATAAAAATTCTATTTCAAATGATAAATATTTGATCAACATTTTAGTTTTGAATCTTTCTATTTGCATATTCGTTGTTATTATTGACTTTCACACCTTATAGATATAAAAGTAGTATAATTATAAAACAACTCCCCATAAAGAAAAACTTTACTATTAATAATTACTTAATGCTTGTGCTGAGAAGAGATTACTAATCAACATTGTTGTAGCTTAAACCACTTAATAATATCACACATTCTGTGTGAAAACCCTACGTATATCATGAGTTTTTATTAATCATTCTAGGCAAAAGGAATTCTGATTGGACTAAGATACATCTATGATGAGGAATGTTTTAGTTAAGAATATAAAAAACGATAAAAGTTATATTGTGTCACGACCATATTTTTCCTCCGATGGGTATCGTGACGGCACCTAGTCTTAAGGACTAGGTAAGCCTAATATTTAGTAAACATAAATAAAATATTAAAACCTTTGAATGCTTCTTGATAAAAATCTCTATACATTACATAACATCCCAAAACCCGGTAAGTACAAGTCATAAGCTTTAAGGAATCTACACTAACATCTCTTAATACCACTGTTCGGAATAAATACAAGAGTGTATGAATACTACTTGTGAGAAGGTGACTCCGAAACCGCGAACGCTGAAGAGGTTTTACCTCGAGTCACCACAACAGCAACGGCGCTGCTAGCTATCGACAACTGTTATGCAAAAACCTGGGATCTGCACACAAAAATGTGCAGCAGAGTAGCATGAGCACACCACAACGGTGCCCAGTAAATATCAAGACTAACCTCGGTGGAGTAGTAACGAGGACTAGTCAAGATACCCACTGGTCTAATAAATTAAACAGACATACGTATAGGAATGACATGACATGACATGACATGACACATGTCTAATGGTTACACCATATAATTATCAACATAACAAGTACAAAGCGGAAGGAAGATACAGCAAATAACACAGAACATCGTAATACTACGCAGAAGAAAGGACGAGATGCAAATCAAAAGTGGAAACCACGATACAGTAAAAACAATAGTAACTCAGCACTGCAATAAATTTCCCCTCAAACCTTAGTCAACAACTCCTACAATTTAGTCAATTCTCCGAGTAAAACCTTTATATCGTAAGTTTATATTGAAAGCTTTTTAAAAATATAATCATTTCATTTTGAGTAAAGTCTCCTTCGAAATACACTTCCTCCAACGATATATAAATATACTGTATAGAACGAAAACCTCAAACACAAATTCTTTTCAATAAAAGCTTTTCAGATGTACCTTTCTAGTATGTGTTTTCACAACATAGCTTCTTTCAAATAAATGCTTTGCAAACATACCTTTGGAAAATAATAACCTTGCAAACATAGTTTTCTTCAAGGTAAGTGCCTTTAAACTTTACTTTTCAATAATTGTCTTTCAGACGTAGTTTCCAATAGAACAAGTGCACGGCATTACCCTTCGTGCTTTTACTCTCGTCCTCCCCATAGAAATCGATCGATATGGCACGTAAATTAAACAAGTAAAAGACACGGACAGGGCAACAACAATGAGATGAAGGTCAAGTACATGAAAATAATAACAAGGCACACCAAATATGTAAGTACAACAATAACACCTCAAAGTACGGGCACACGTAAACATGGGGAAACATATATCACATCATAATGCATGTCTCTCGTCCTCACCTGCACGGAAACACCCTTCGTGCCATGAACACACTCACAATGTTACGCACGGCATCACCTTTCGTGCTTTTACTCTCGCTAATATGGCACAACATCACCCTTCGTGCTTTTAAATTTCAATAACATGGCACGGCAACCTTCGTGATTTACACTCTTTCCTCACATGATAATTCATATGAAATGGAAAGACATCACCTTTCCTGATTTACACTCTTTCTCACCCAAATAAATGAAATGATAGCATTCAGACAAGGGAATCAACAACATAAACAATCATAGAAATCATACTGTCCCGACAAGGGAGTCAACAATGGAAAAAACATCATCAACAACATAAGCAATAATAAAAACCATATTGTCCCGGCAAGGGAATCAACAACATAAACAATCATAGAAATCATACTGTCCCGACAAGGGAGTCAACAATGGAAACAACATCATCAACAACATAAGCAATAATAAAAACCATATTGTCCCGGCAAGGGAATCAACAATGAAAACAATATCATTAACATCATAAACAATAATAGAACCCATACTGTCCCGGCAAGGGAATCAACAATGAAAACAATATCATTAACATCATAAACAATAATAGAACCCATACTGTCCCGGCAAGGGAGTCAACAATGGAAACAATATCATCCCATCAAGGGAAACATTTATATCCAATCTCACTTAAACAATTAGCTTCATGGAATAAACTCAGTTTGAACAATGCTCAGTAATAGGCAACACCAAGGAAATACCATCAACACAGATGATTATCAACTAAAACTAAGTAGAAATTAAGGGCAAATCATATAATTCGCAATGTACGACTCACGGGAATGCTTGACACCAACGTATGGATATTCCGATTTCTGCTAAACAATTATAGGGTGAGATTATGCTAGTTCAAGTCAAATAGGCAGCTTATGAAGAAAGATAAGGCACAACAGTAGGAAGGGTAAAGTCTTCATTTAAGTCAATTAAGATCAAATAAGAAACAAGGAACACTAATCAAGTAATTTCTAATTTGAAAAGGAAGAAATTAAACTAGCAATCAGGAACTAAAATATAACAGTTACAACTTCATACACGGGGAATATAAGGACCTACGAATCCTAAAAGGCTAACCTATTTGCAAATAAGTCTGAGTATGCACTCGTCACCTAGCGTACACGGGCTAAAATCAACATAGAAGACTCAATCCTAAGGGGTAGTTTCCCCACACAAGGTTAGGCAAGATACTTACCTCGAAGATGACAACTTGGTACTCCAAAATGAACTCCTCGGGCGAAAAGACCTCCGAACGACTCAAAATCAACTAAAGCAACTTCAAAGTTCACATAAAACGTATAAGGAACTATTCCGAATAATGAAGTTTCAATCTTTACAGAATTATAAAAATCGACCCAAAAGTCGACCCCCAGGACCACACCTCGGAACCCGAAATTGTTTAAAAAAACCGAATACCCATTCTAGTACGAGTTCAACCATACAAATTTTATCAAATTCCGATACCATTCGGTCCCTCAAATCATGATTTTTCAATTTAGAAGTTTGCTTTCAAACCCCACATCTTTCTCAACTAAAACTACAATTTAAATGATAAAATCAAGAACAAATTCATGGAATATATTTTATTCTAATGGAAGAACACTTACCCATTCGATTTGTGTGAAAACCTCTCAAAGAATCGCCAAGAACCGAGCTATAGAAGTCAAAATATTATAAAAATGGTGAAACCCTCGGTTTTGAAAACTTATATTCTGTCCAGGCATTTTGTACATCGCGAACGCGGAGAAAAGGATGCGTTCGCGAAGAAGGGAAGGTGAGTCTGCCCAGTTGTTCATTGCGAACGCGACACTGTGTACGCGAACGCGGAGAAGAGGAACATGGACCTATGCGAACGTGTAGGAAGAGACGCGAACGCGTAGAAGGAGCTAAGTCCGCCCTAGAAATAAACCCCTTCACGAACGCGACATGATGAGTGCGAACGCGATGAACAAGAGAGTCGGGCTTATGCGAACGCGAAGAAGGGGAAATTGGGCTGCCCAGAAAAGACCCTTCGCGAACGCGAGGGCTATGATGCGAACGTGAAGCACCTCTACTATAACGCATCGCGAACGCGTTCGAGAGGACGCGAACGCGGAGAATGAAATTAGCTGACAGATAACAGTAGTGACAAATAAGAGAAAAATGACCCGAAACCTATCCGAATCACACCCGGGGCCCCCGAGACCCCCTCTAACCACTCAAACCAGTCATATAACCTAACACGGACTCGCTAGAGGTTTCAAAACACATAAAACAACACCAAAACGATGAATCAAACCAAAAAACAAACTTATGAATTTGCAAAACTTCAAATATCAAAACTCGTGCCGAAACCTATCAAATCAACCCGAAATGATGGGAACTTTTGCAGACAAGTCACATATAACACAACAGACCTACAACCATTCCCAAAAATTCCATTCCGAGCCCGATATCAAAATTTCACCTATCTGCCGAAATCGCCGAAATTCTAACTTTCGCCAAATTACCTCAAACCATTTTAGGGATCTTTAAAACAAATTCCGGAAGCGCTCCTAAGTGCAAAATCACCATACAGAGTTGTTGACATTAACCGAAACTCATTCTGAGGCCGGTTACACCAAAGTCAAACCTCCGGTCAACTTCCATCACTTAAGCTTCAAAATTGAAAATTCACTCCCAATTCGACTCCGGGTTATCCGGTAACTGAATCCAACCATGCACGCAGGTCGATATACATAGTGTGCAGTTGTTCAGGACCACACGCCACCGAACGGAGTTTAATTTCTCATAACGACCGATCGGGTCGTTATATTCTCCCCCTATTAAAACAAATGTTCGTCCTTGAACGTGCCAAGATTCACCTCGAACTCATCAAATCATTGATTGCGCACTTCCAACACACACCCGCGGGTGATCCCACGTCTCCCCAACCTACATAAGCATGATGGCACAATCACAACTGCAATATAGCCTTCCCATTACCACCGATAGGCCTCATACCTCAATTTCTCACTTTTTACTCACTTCCAAATAATCTGATTCTAAATCCATATCCGACATTAGCCTCAACCCCCTGCATTAACTCATCACTATACCAACAAGGTAAGACCACACAATATAGCACATCACACATGGGCTCATAATAATACTTTTGATCGCAATAGCTCCCCGAAATTAACTTAGCATGGGCAATCAGCCTCACATCTGAAAGAACTCTATTTCCAAGCCCCAAAAATATTGATAATAATGCAATAAACACGAAGACCTCATTACTAGGCACCCGAATCACCGAGCCACAACTAACACCACCGGGCACACATCCCGCAAGCTAAGCTAAAGAAGCACATAACGAAATGACTGCATATGAAAGTAAAAACATATAAGGGAACTATCAAACAAGCCTATAGGCACAACTCTCTATCAATACAGACTTACCAAAAAGGAATAAAACAAGGAAGAAGCAAAGCGCATAAACAAATCACAAGGATCCCATCCTGATAAAATTTCCACCGCGGTACTCAGCCCGGTCCAAACATATCGAATCACAATATCACGAGGACCTCGCCCTCAACTCTGAATCACATACCAAAAATATATCATACCAATTGAAATTCCTCCACTAACTCATCTCAGCTGATAAAATCATAACGCTAACTAAACTCACATCTCGATGGAGTATCAAATCACAACTCGTAAACAAAATACTTAGAAAATCACAAGGGCTCACCTCCAGTTTCACCACTATCAAGGATGACTAATAAAACGATAGAACGAGTTACTACTCATAGAATCTCTCATCAGGAGAAAAAACGAAAATAGAGTGCAGAACATGAAACTCATTTATCAATAAAGAAACAAATAAGGGAACTCATCCCGAACAACAGAACTATAGTGAGATACAAATGATGCCCCTATGAAGAATATCAAAACATACATGTATGATAACATCTAACCCAACGGTCTCCAGCCTACTATATGAAATACATCGACGGTCGGGCCTCCCCCTCTTGGGCGCCCTCTACTCACCCGAATACCCTGATATAACACACCTTCCTGATCCCGGAACCATCTCTCACCCTGTGGCTAACATCTCCACGCTCAAAACAACCTCTCTGTTGACGTGGCTATGGAAACCATACAATACGAGTCCTCTAAGACCCATGAGTACCTGAAACCCCATGCGAAGATGGTAATGCAAATTTAACTTGCTAACCCACAAAACCTCTATCGTTTCGTACCTTGCCTCTATAATAAGGACCAGTAGATTTCCCCGGTCTACGAGGCCTTCTCGCCTCCATGAACTCCCTTTCCGGATCTCGTCTGTACTCCCGCTCCGCTGTCCCACATGCTCTCTAACCGGCAAGCGATCCCTACTACCTGCTGAAATGAGGCATCTGACTCTAACTCTCGAGTCCTGCTGAACCAAATATCATGCCTGAGTCCCTCAATGAATCTACGAACTCGCCTCCTAACTGAAGCAACCAAGTGAGGCGCATATCTGGCCAACTCACTGAATCCGACATAGTGCTCCAACACTGACATAGTGCCATGACGAAACTGCTCAAACTACGCGCGCCATGCATCTCGGAGGAACTAGAGTGCAAACTCCCTCAAAAGTATCTCTGAAACCCGAATCCATGCAAGTGAAGCTGACTCGGCCGGGCTACCCCAACTCATATGCCCACCACTACTGACAAACTGCTCCTCTAAGCTGAGACGTGACAAAAATAACCCCGCTCGTCTCCACAATACCCGTAGTACGAAAATGTAGTGACACTCCTCCAGGAAACCTTGGGCATCATCTATCGCCAATCCACTGAGAGATATGAGGGTGGTACTTCCTATACTTCTCAAGTCCAAGGTATTCTTCTTCCGATGTTGCTTCCCTAGCCCCGGGCTGAGCTGAAACCACATGTTGTGCTACCATGATAACTGGAAACTGACCAACATGATCTCGCTGCTCTGGAGTGTAGACGGTGGGAGTCTGAACTCCTCCCCTGATCCGTGGAGTAGCCGGTGCACTAGAATCGATCCCGCCTGAGTCAATGTACAAATCGTACTTGAGAACAGTGGCAAGGTCTCCTGAAGACACGTGCTCCTCGTCGATCTCTATCTATGACCCTTGCGACATTTGTTTCGGGTTAACATCATCAGGAACCACAGTTCGTATCCTCACCATCAGTGAGAGAATGGGACGATAAATTTCAAACTTCAAGATCAATGAATTCGCACGATAGGAATGGAGGAAGTTAAATTGTCCTAATAGTTCCGTAGCCTGTCGAAGATAAGTACAGACGTCTCTGTACCGATCCGCAAGACTCTACTAAACTCGCTTATGACTCGTAGCACCTATGAACTTAGAGCTTTGATACCAACTTGTCACGACTCAATTTCCCCCCCCCCCCCCCCCCCCCC